>JABUQX010050587.1:0-16133 GCA_015478945.1 Trachelipus rathkii
TCACCCGGCTACCTCTATGAGGGTCCGGGTTTCACTTCCACTTCTCCTATCCTCGCCTCACAACCGCATAATATTTCTTCACCCAGCCTTCGTTCACTTTCTTCAGCGAATATTCTTTATTGTTATTTCTTCCATCTTTTCCAGGTCTTCCAGCTCCGAATCTTTATCCTTTTTCAACTGGAGATGTGCTCCAAGAGGCCGATGAAGGGCAAAGCGTTGATAATAGCAAGATCGCTTCTGGGAGGTAGCTCATTTATATTCTTGTTTACATTCTAGCTATACAACTACATTTCCGAGTTACTCCTTAATATTTCCATCTGGTCAGTTTCTTCACAGTACTTAGCCTGTTGCTTGACCTGCTTAGTCAAGCCTTGTGTAAAATGGATATGGCTTCACTAATCTAACAATCTTTATAAGTATATAAAATACTAAAATGATAGTACGAACTCGTTGGCGATCTTCAACTGCAAAGGTTATAGTCGCTACGAGACAACTTAATAACTCTTTATTATACTTTTAGGAAAATGTAATTAATACTTTACAACAGATCGTCGCAGCCTCATCGTAACTGATGGTTCTTATCAGCTGGAGAACATGTGCGCAGTTGGACTAGAAATTGTGGCATCTTAGTGAAAGGCTGCATATACAAATGTAATGAACTACGGTGCATTTTTTGTACACACTACTCTTCATCTGGTTGGTATAAGGAGGTGCTTGGAGTCATATTAGCGAGAGTGGTTGATATCGAGTGTTTTTTCTTAACTGTGTGTTAGAGTCTACGCACACTCGGCGATACGCTAAATGATAAATTTCTGTTAGAAAAAAAATAACGTTAGTCGGGGAAGCCATGAATAATACTTGATAATAAAAGCAATTCCTGGACTCTGATCGAAGTTTTAGCACTGAATATAGCATATAGATTGGAGTGCTGGAAACATTATAATCTCAACTTCCACGGCTTAATATTGTATGCTACGCCAAGAAGTCGCGCCCTATCACTTTTTGCAATAGTCATATGAATTTCTTTAATACATGAATTTATTACACAAGCAACAGACACACAACTACATAATAGCTATAATAATAATTGAATTCATGTTACGCAAATCTCTTCCGCTCCTACCTGGATCCCCTTAACAAGTAAAAGTTACTAGTGCGTAGCGCGACGACGGACGAATGACGTCATTTTTGCTAACAAGTTATAAGGGAAGGAGCGGGCTAGTCTGTCCTCCCTATAATCGAAAATATATGAAACTTTCGTCGTTCTCTTCCAGTAAAATGTACGAAATGCGTGTCGAAAAACGTACGCCTCCAAGTTTGTGGCGGCTTGTGGCAACGTGTTTGTTCTGAAATCTCTTTCGTCAGCGACCATGTGGTCGCTGAGTTGATTCCTGAAATCTGAATATTCATCTTATATGACTTTATTTAATAAGCTGGTATTTACGCATTATGATACATAAATTAACATAAAAATCAGATTGAAAATACATGCATAATGGGGTAAGTGTGATTTTATCATTAAAGAAAAATGCTTTTAAAAACTTTATCTATAAAAACCACAGCTTTATTTCTTAAAAAAATGGTAGGGCTACGCTAAGAAAATTACTCATTGGAATGTGCTTGTAAAATTAAAGTCTACTTTGGTAAAATATAGATGTAAAGAAGCTTCTTCATACAAATAAATAGGTTACCGTATTATACTTATTAAAATGATGTTTTCGAATGTTTTCGTTAGCTTAATACTATACTATTATATATATATATATACTATTATATACTATATATATATATATATATATATAACTATATATATATAATATATATATATTATATATATAGTATTATGTATCTATAGTGTATATATATATATATATATATATATATATATATATCGATATATATATATATTATACTATGATAATAATACTATATATATATATATATATATATATATATATATTATATTATATATATATATATATATATACTATATATATTATATATATATATAAATAAACGCTGCGATACCAGTGTAATGTTGTGGCTAAAACTCGATATATATAATATATATATATACTATTATTATATATTATATATAATATACTATATATTAATATATATATTATATATATATCATATAATTATATATATTATAATATATATATTTATTATATAATATATATAACTATATACTATACATGTTAATGTCCCAAAAGTAAGTGTACTGGTGTCCGGTGATTTAATTTACTTTATTCGGACTTACTGAAATTACGTTATCCTGCCCTTCGAAGTAACTGACACTTGGGAGGCTTAACACAGCGGTTCCAATACGTTTCTTCCCTGTTTCAATGTAGCATACCGGAAGCTCAATCTTTCGCTGAAGTGCTGCTGTTCAGTTGCAATGTAAGCAGTATTTTTTACTGCTTTCCATCAGTCCACCAAATATATTTTGGGAAGAGGTAGATAGGCGCCGGAGGCTTAGATTCTGAGCCTGTATGCCGAGGATGCTGGAAGTACTCTGAAGTGGTTATTTCTTGCGTCAGAAAATCTACATAAGCTTGGAGCCGACCGTGTGAAGACTGGCCGCGTTATCGTGATACAGCCACCAAATCGTCTGGCAATGTCCCTGTTCTGAGTTCGAGTGACACTCGGTTTTATTCGCAAGTCAGTTTCGACGACATTTTGTAAAAGACCAGCTGATTGACTGTCGTCCTGAAGGTACAACTTCCTTGTGCACAATTACCGACCGGCTCGTCGAAAAAAACAACAATCAGTGTTTTCAACTTGGACTTGCTCGTTTACTTCGGACAAGGAAGAATTTTTGTGTGTGCCATTGCCGACTTCTGCCGTTTGATTTCGGATCGTACTAAAAAAACCGATGATTCATCGCCAGTTATAATTATATCCAAAAAATTGTGCCCTTTCCGAGTCTTTCAAGTAAATCTTGACAATTGTTGACCCTGTTTCGCTTTCCTGCCCTCCACAGACACAGTCTTTTCGGCCACAGTTTTGCCAGCATAAGATTTTTCGCGATGTGCCAAACCAACTCCGCGTGGCTCCGGTCGTATAACGCATTCTGTGATACTCAGTGGCATGTTTGTGATTGTCTGCGGCCCAGAACCGCCAACTCTGGTTTATCCTGATTTGTCATCACCTCTGACTGAACCTGGCGGGTCTCTCTCCATCACAGCTCTAACAACTTTAACATTTTTCATCGATTCTGTTGACGAAACTTGGTCTCCACAACGAGGTCGTTCTTCAACATTTTTCTCGGCAATCATTTGAAAACGTTTCTTGGTGCCCACTTAAAAAAACTAGTCCTGATAGAAGTGGCACTCCCCAATAAGCGTTCGTTTAAAGAAGCAACATGTTCAGTAGCAGACCTTGTTACGTTTTCACCAGACATTTGCATAGCGTACCGCTCGTTCAAATTTACCCTGCATCGCAAAAACAGTAACGAGGCATACGAAAACACGCCCATCACACAAAAAGATGTAGTCGCCAAAACCGTAGACGAGGCTAGAACACTGCACATACATAAACAGACTGCTAGTGCGCAAGAACTGAGCTGTATAAAATCTCGGTTAAAACTGGGTATGGATATGTACGCCTTGGGTAAACTACGCTACTTACCACTGGTGATACCGTCACCGGAGGGCGTACATTACTCAGTCGTTCATCGGATATTCAGTAAACTTTACTTTCGGGACAGGGAGTATATATATATCATATATATATATAGTATTAATATTATATATATATATATATATATATATATATATAATATATATATAGTAGTATATATTATATACAATATATATATAGTATAATATAATTTTGTACGCATCGCATGTTCCCGTTAGGGTATGCCTGTCAGATGCTACTCCTCCAGAATCTTCTCCTCCCAAATATGTTCTATCTCCCAAACGTTCGTTCCTCCTCAACTTCCTCTATCGTCTTTGCCTCTACGTGCTAGCAGCCTCACCCCAGCCCCCGACAACTCAAATCCATCTTTTCCTCGGTCTTCCAGCTGGTCTCCTCCCTTCTGGTCTCCAATCAATCTCTCCCTTTCTCTCATTCTTTTCAGATGCCCAAACTATCTTAACTGGTTTCTCTCCACCCCGAATTCCAAAACAGGTTCCACTCGCCAGTTCCTCGTCCTACCAGCTCGATCCTCTTTTGTCTCTCAAAGCGATACGCATCTAAATGATTTCTAAGCGCTCACTCATTTTCCGGCAGGCTACTATTCTGCTATTTTGTGTCGTATTCATTGCCCAGCATTCAGATTCCATAACAACAAATATCGGTCTCCAGAATTTTTTTATATATTAATACTTTTAACAAATAAAATTCACCCTTCCATCGAAACAACTCTATATTCATCCCACATTTCTGTGAGAAATCTCCCAATTTCTCCTTTCGACTGAGCGTCAGTCAGTGCTCGTTGTCTTCGCTTGATGCAGTCAAATATCACGCCCAGCGTTTGAGAATCTGAAATTCTTGCGCTTGCTTAGGCCTTGGATGATGGCGTTCTGACTGTTCGGACTGGGTATGCTTATCTCTTGCGCCTCGTTCTCTTTGTAAATGTAGCCGATTATGGTCCGGTTCTTCCCTGCTGTTTATTTGCTCTGTGGATGCCCTGAATGCTGACTTCAGTTGACCTCATTCCACCTATTTTAACAAAGCTCCCCCCCTTTTTGGGCAGGGGTTTTTCTGAGCGTGCTTCTGATGTATGCGAACTGCCTGCATCAATCCGCATGAACCACAACGTATGGCTTCCGCTTAAGTTCTCCCTTATGTATATTCTTTTTAAGGCAACCGTCCAGGTAAAGTGCAAAGAGAAATGGCGACAGTTCCTCCATTCCCTCCTTCCCTTCTTCTAATGTTCAATAAATTCCCTCGAAATGATTCCTTCCATCTTTTCCGCCACCTTCTCTCCTCTAGAAGAGGCTCCCTCCTTATGTTCAGAACCGTATGCATTTCGGTTCTTTTGTATTCTCCGTCTCTTGCTCTTGGCCATGTCTAAATAAACAGTTTTCCCGTGACCGTCGTATCCTCCTTCAGTTCTCTTAATATTCTTCTCCAAGTAATGGTTTCATTACGTTCCTTCTTTTTACATCTTCTGCATGGTTTCTTGCGTTTACATATTCTTTCTGTTGCTCCTCGTCTCGTCTTAATCCATTCCTATATGCTTTGTGTTTTGAGCCTTCACTGCTTTCTTAAGCATCCTGCATTCCACCAATGCCGTCCTTCTTTTTCCTCCCCCCTGCGACTTTTATCTTTCCTAGTAATTTTCGGCTTAGAACTGGTAGATCCCGGCTTGGAAAAAGGCTTCCAACTCTCCTCCGCCGTTTCTTGTCCTTCTGTCCCTTCGAATTTTTGTGTGAGTTTTTCATTAAACAGCTCTACCACACCATCCACACTCAGCTTCTCCAAACTGTATCTCTTTTTTGTTATCTTTCTTAGGTTTTCTTTTTTTTTTTTTTTTCAACAAATCAGTTTATATATATACTACTATATATATATATATTATATATATATATAATATATTATAATAATACATATATTAATAGTATATATGTATATAATATATTGTATATAATATAATGATATTATATATATATATATATATATATATAATATATATATAATTTCCTGTCGAAGAAATTATTGCATAGGATATTAAAATGTACTAAATAATCTTTCAATGGTGCCCGTTTTGTTGATAGCCACAGAATTGGGCATAAAGCCATCTTCAGTGTCTTTTACTTCTCCTCCCCCCCCCCCGTAAGCACGCCATGCTACTTCCAAAGTTTCAGTTCCTCGGCTTTAATTTTTAAATTCATCCAAAGTCTTTACCATAGCTCAGATATCATTATAATTTTTTTTAAAAAGTGTAATAATGAGGAAAAACTGTATGCCTTTTCTCAAAAATCTTCCAACGTCATATCTAACAATGTAATAGGGTGTAGCGATAACTCAGAAAAGGCGGTTAAATTTTCAAAGGGGGAAAACAAAAAATAAAAATTTGCAGGAAGAGTGGGCTGTTCTATGGGCCCTTTGGGTGGGGAAAATTTTTTATGCCAAAAGGGCTTTATTGGGGAGGGAAAGCGCCCCCCAAGGGGCCTTTTTACTTTTCCCCAAGGAAAAAGGGGGGGGGGGGGGAAAATATTATAGGAAAAAAAACTAATTAAAAAAACCCAAGGTTTTGAGGCATAAACGTTAAATTTTCCCACCCAAAAGGGATTAAAATTTTGGCTGCAAGGGGGGGAAAAAAAAAATTTAAAAAATTCCTTTCCTTTACAAAGGGCATTTTTAAAAAAAAAGGAACAGTTAAAATTGGGCGATGGATTTCTAATATAAATGATATTGTTGGGATATTTGAATGGTTTGATAGGCGATACTGTTCAAAAAAATTTAAAAGGAAACGTTAAAAAAAAATTGGGGGTCCCAGGGTTTTTCCAGGAACACCAAGGGGAGGCAAAGGGGAAAAAGGGAATTGGCCCGGTAAAAAGGGAATAAAAAAGGGAAACTTCAGGCCCACGGTTTACAAGAGCGTTTTCTCCCCGGGTAAAAGGTAAGTATATTTGATTTTATTGTTTATTTTGCCAAATCTCTTTCAGATTTTTTACGAAACAAACTTAATTGGGGATTTTAAAAAACCTTTTATTACCCGAAAAAGCCCTTGTGTAAATTTATTAAGTAAACGTTTTTTTCATTTGAAAATTGTTTTCATTATTATGGGGACCCCAAAGAGGGGGGGAGGGGGGGGGCTGGGGGCGGCCAAAACATGCATCTATCTATCTATCTTTTCCCCTTTTTTTCATTTCCCTTTCTAGTTTTTATTCCCCTTTGATTGTTTTTGTAAAAAAGGGAGGGTTTTGGAATTTTGGGGGTGATTTCTCCTTCCTCCTACTTTTTATGGAAAAAAGACCCCTACAAAATAACCAGAACCACATCATCCTTGATATCCGGGGGGAAAACCAAAAACCCCTTTAATCAGTAATTTTTTTAATATTTTTTGCACTTTTCCCAAAATTTTACCCAAAAAACCCCCCCCAAACCTATGTTTTTTTTCTCGCTTTTTTTCTAT
Source organism: Trachelipus rathkii (assembly GCA_015478945.1). Taxonomy (NCBI): domain Eukaryota; kingdom Metazoa; phylum Arthropoda; class Malacostraca; order Isopoda; family Trachelipodidae; genus Trachelipus; species Trachelipus rathkii. Next base: position 7,094 of record JABUQX010050587.1, read on the forward strand.
AGTTTCATTATTTTTTTCAAAGGGAAACTTTAAAAAGATCGATAAACCTATAACTTAAGGATTCCCCCCCTTTCTTAAAAATTGTGTTTTTTTTTTTATTTATTTGTTTAAAAAAAAAACGGGGAAATTTGGGTTTTTTCATTTAAACCCCCTGGGATTGGGTTTTTTTTAAAAACCAGAATCTTTCCTTGGGTTTTTTTGAATTTTTGGACCCCATATAGTATATACAGGGAAAAATTCAAATTTTTTTTCCTGTATTTTAAACATGTTTTCTTTATATACAGGCGTTTTGGAAAAAAGGGGGGGGTTCTTATGTTCTTTTAAACGGGGGGGCGCCAAAAAAAAACCTTTTTCAACCCTAGGTTTTGCGGTTTCTTCTTTTCCAAAGGGGGCGGGGCCTTTTAAAAATTAAATCCCTTATAGGAACTTCGCTAATTTTATTTAGGGAAAACATTTTTTTTGGTTGTTTTAAAAAATTAATTTTTCCAGGACGGGAAACGCTAAAAAAACCCCCAAAATCTCAAATGCTCCCCCCAAAAAAATTCCATTTTAAGGGTTTTTTTTTACAGTTTTTCCCAAAAAAGGTTTGAAAAAGGCTCAACTTATACTGGATAATTAGATTAGTTTGAAAATTTAAAAAAAGGGCAGTTTTAAAGTCCAAAAATTAATTATAATTGAAAATTTTAACCGTCGATTTCCCACGAATATGGTGAATTTTATTCTTTTTTCTCTCAAAAAAAAGGAAAAGGGGGGAACTTTAAAATTCTACCCAAATTTTTTTTTTTTCCTGTTTTTTAGGAAAACTAGGGGGGGAAAAAATTTCCAATTTAATTTACGAATTTTTCCAAAAATTTCCCTTTAAAAAAATTTGCTTCCTTAAAAAAAAAAAAAAAAAGGGGTTAGGGTTGTTTATGCTTACAAAAAAAAAAAGCTTGTTATTGGGTTCCTTTGAACCTGTTTTTCAAAAAACTTTTTGCCTTTGGAGGGGGGGGCTTTAAATTTTTTTCCCTTTTTTTTTCTTAATGTTTTTTAGGAAAAAGTGGGAAAAAAATTATTCCCCCACAAAAGCGGGAAACATTTGGGGGAAAAAAAATGGGAAAAAAAAAATTTCCCGGCTTTTTGATACTTTAAAACATTCCCCAAAAAAAAGTTAACCAGAGAGGGAGAGGTGGGGGAAAAAAACCCAAAAAGATAAATTTTTTAAAATTTTTCCAAAACCTTTTTTTTTTTCCAAGGGCATATATATATATATATATTTATAGTGAAATAAACTTGCAAAACGGAAATTTTAAACCCATAGGTAATATACAGAGTTTCAAAATTTTAAGGGTTTTTTTTTTTTCGGAAACTTTTTTTTGGAAAAAAAGGCCTTTTTTCCGGGGGGGGGGAATTTAAAAAAAAAAAAAGGGTAAAACCCTATAAATTTTTTCCCCAACCAACCTTTTTCGGGGACCCTTTTTAGGGGGGGGTATTTGTTTTTTAAAAACCCAAATGTGGGAATTGGGGGGAAACTTTTTTTACCCTTTTTCACCGGACGTGATTATTGGGGGGAAAAATTTGTTTTATAACAAACGGGAGGGAAACCTTCATTTTTTTCACTCCCTTTTTTCTGAAACCCCCCCGACGACGGAACCTTTTTTTAACGACTTTTAAATAAGCCAAATTAAAATTGTTATTAAAAATTTTTTTTTTCATTTTTTGGTTTAATGAAATTTTTAAGGGCGGGAAACAGGCTTTAAAATTTTTCTTGGGAAAAAGGGGAATTACGCCGGAAAAGGAATGTTAATTTATTTTATTTTTTTTTTTTGCGTATTTTTTTTTGAAATCCTTTTTTTACTTTGGTCGGGACCTTTTTTTCAAGGGGCTTGTTTTAACCGGCCCTATTTCATTTTTTTTAAACATTTTTTTGAGATTTTTTTTGAGGGGGAAAGGGGCACCCTTTTTAGGGGGGACTAAAAGTTTCTTTTCCTCCTTTTTATGGGATTCGGGAGTTTTCTTAACATCCCCCCCCAAAAAAAACCCCCATTCCCCACTTTTTTTGTAGTTTGGGGGGGGTTTCCTTAAATCTGAAAGCATCCCTCAAAAACTCATTGAAAAATTTGGGGGGGGGGGAACAAAGGAAAAAAAAGGGCCAACCCGTTTACTTTTTTGGAAAAAAAAAAAATTAATTTTTTTAAAAGATTTGTTAGATGGAAGGGGGGGAGGAAATAAAAAAAAATTTCCGGTAGTTTTTAAAAAAATTGGGAAAAAAAAAAAACAATTTTCCGGAATTTGTTTTTTTAGGTGGTTTTTTTTTTGCTAATAAAACGGAAAAAAATTTAAAAAACTTCTTTCAAAAATTTTTTGGGGGGAAAGAAAAGGGGGAAAAAAACCTGTTTGGGGCTTTTTCATTAATTTTTTTTTTCAAATTAAAAACCATTTTGGGGGGGGGGGCCTCGCACCATTTCAATCGACCCTATCCAAAAACCAGGGGAAACCAAAAATTTGGGGAAATTTTTTTCCGTTTTTTAATATAGGAGGCCAAAAAAAAAAAAAAACGATTATTTTTGCTTTTTCCCAAACAAAATTTTGATTTTCTTTGAAAAACTTAAAATTTTTTAAATTAATTTTGGGGGGATAATTCAATTTATTTAAATCCAAACCCCTTTATTTTTTTTTTTTTAAAAAATTTTAAATTAATGGAAGCTGTGTAAAAGAAACCTGTTTTTTATTTGGTTTTCTTTTTATTGGGTTTCCCCAACCCCCCCCCTTTAAAATATATTCCTTAATATCTAATGTAATGGGACGACCACAAAAGTCTCTCTATAATATGAATAACAAAATTTATCATAAATATTTTTTTTTCCATATAGTTACGTTAAAGTACTTTATCTGTATTAAAAAAAATAAAAAAAACATTATTGTTTTTTTAAAAAACCATTGTAAAAAATAAATCGATTGCTTTTAAAAAAAAAATTTTGTTATTTATTTGGGAAATATTGAATTTTTTATTTAGTTTTTTTTAAAATTATTTGGTAAATTAAAAAAATGATTTTTAAAATTGGGGAAAAAAAAAAAAAAAAATGGGCGGATTTTTTACTTTTTTACCCCCCAAAAAAAAAAAAAAAAACCTTTTTTTTCGTTATATAATAAAAAAAGGGTTTTTTAATTAAAAAATTTTCTTTCGTTTTTTTTTACCAAAACAAAATAATATAATTTAAAAATAACCCTAAAACTTAAAATCTGGAACTGCAAAATGGACCACTTGAAATTGTGTTTTCTTTCATGTTAAACCCCCCCAAAAATTTTTAAACAAAAAAAAAATATTAAAAATTAAAATTAAAATAATTAAAATTTAGGGAAAATTATAATTTAAATAAAAAAAAGAATAAAACAAAAATAAAAAGGGGAAAAAAAAAACAATAATGTTTGAAAGTCACATTACTTTGGAGTTTAAAAAACATGTGTTAAAAAAGGGCATTTTGAAGTTTGGTTTTTAAAAAAAGGGGCAGTAAAAAAAAACAAAATGTTTAAAGCAAGTAAAAAAAAGGGGGGGCAAGGGAGAGTTTAAAAAAAGCCAGTTTTTAAAAAAAACAAGGTGAAAAAAAAAGGGGGGGCATTTAAAAACCTTTTAAAAAAATTTTTCCCCTTTTTTTGGGGGGGTAAAACCCCCCCCCAAAAACCTCCCCTTTGGATTTTACTTTTGGATTTTTTTAAAATGCTTTTCTAAAGGTTTATTGGTTTAGATGCTATTTTAAATATCAAATATATATTTTTTTTAATGAAAGTTTAAGAGAGAGATGTTATTATTAAAAAAAAAGGGCAAGAGGAGTTTTTAAAAGGCGGCAGGTAAAAAGCCGGTGAGGGGAGTTTTAAAAGGCGTTAAAAAACAGTAAAACCAAAAAGCAATTTTTTATTTAATCTAATTTTTCCCCCCCTTTTAGGGTTTTTTTAGGGTAACCCAAAAAAAAAAAACCTCTTTAATTGGGAATTTACTTGATTTTCCCTTGGCTTTTTAAAGGGTAATTTGTAATGTTTTTAATTAAAAAAATATATGAAGGTTTAAAAGGGGCCCAGGTTTGTAAAAAAAAGCAAAAAAGAAGGGGGAAGGGTTAAAAAAGGGATTAAAGAGGTGATGAAAGAGGTTAAAAGCAAAAAAAACCATTAAAACAAAAAAAAAAGGATTTTAACTAATCCGATTTTTTAAAGGGGTTATTAGTAAAAAAAACCCCTTCTAAATTGATTTAAACTTTGATTTTACTGGCTTTTAATGTATTTGTAAATGTATTGGGTAATGACAATCATGCTTTTGAAAGTTCAGAGTCAGTGAGAAGGAGAGTTTTAAAAAGGCGAGATGCAAAAAGCAGGGGGGGGAGGAGTTAAAAAAAGGCCAAAAAGTTTTTAAAAAAAGGGGGGCAAGGGGGATAAGTTTTAAAAAGAGCAGATTTGAAGAAAGTTGAAGAAGGTTTTAAAAAAAAAGCAAGTTTTTAAAAAAAAAAACATTGAAGTTTAAAAAAAAAAAAGCAAGGTTTAAATAAAAAAAAAAAAAACATTTTGAGATTTTTAAAGCAGGTAAAAAAACCCCAAAAAAAAAAGGGCAAAATACTTTAAAATCCCTTTTTTGGGTTTTTTAAGGGGTTTTTATTCTTACAAAACCACGCATTTGGAATTTTTACTTTTAATTTTTTTTACTTTGCCCTTTTAAAAAGGGTATGGTTTGCCAGCATATTACGACGGTTTAATTTTAAAAAAATTTTTTTTTTTTCTACAAAATTGAGTTAATTTGCAGTGGGAAAAGGGGACCTTCCCAAAGTTATATTTTTGAAAAAAAATCTGAAAAAAATTCTTTGAAAATTATAGGGGTTTTTTAAAAACAATTTTTTGATAATTTTTCATTTATGTTTTTGTTTTTTTCAAACGCGGGTTTTTTTAAAATTAATTTTGCGTTTCTTTTTTTTGGGGCCGGGGGGGGGGGGACGGGCCCAAAAAAAACGGGGCGGGCGGGGGGGGGGGGCGGTTTTTTAATGCCGGGGGGGGGGGTAAAAATTTTTTTAAATTTTTTTGGCCGGGGCCCCCCTTGGGCGGGGGGGGGGGGGGGCGGGCCCCAAAAAAAGGGGGGTTTTTTGGGGGCGGGGGGGGGGAATATTGCCCCGGGGCCTTTTTTGGCGGGGGGCGCAACCGCGGGGGGGGGTTTCCGGGCGGGTGGGGGGTTTTCAAACCTTTTGGGCGGGAAACCGGCGGGGGAAACACCTTTCCGGGAATTTTTTTTTTTTTCCGGGGACTTCGGGGAAAAGAACGTGGAGGGGCTCCCGAACCCCCCCACTTTGGTTTTTTTCTTTTCAAAAAACTTTTAATACATTCTTTTCTTTAGATTTATTATTTTTTTCTTTGTTTTTTGTTCCCGCATTTGATGAAAAGGTTGTTAGGGAAAAAAAGATTACAAAAAAACTTTCTAAGTAAAAAAAAAAAGCCGATTTTTTCTAGGGGGCAAACTTGGTTCTAAAAATTACATTAGGAAATTCGGATTTTTTTTCCTTCATTTTAAAACCTTTATTACACATTTTTAAGGGGTTTAGGGGGGGGGGAAACCCCCAAAAACCTTAATTTAATTTAGGGGCCTAATTTCTTAAGGGCTTTCAGGGGGGAGGGGCTAGGGGGAAAAAAAAAAAAAAAATCATAAAAAGTAAAAAAGAGGCTTTTGAAAATGCTGTTTTTTCCCCTGGGGGCCACTTATTTGGGGGGGGCCAAACTCACTGGGCCCCCCCACTATTGTGGGAGGGGAGAAGCCCCCCACTTTCCAACCCTTTGGAAGCCAAAGCCTTTACACCATGGGCTCCCCCCCAAACGGCATAAGGGTCAAGGAAAAAAACTCATGCCAAAAACCGCCCAAAACCATTGCACCGATTGAACCCCTAAAAACCTCCAAACCTTGGCCCACTTTTTTTTTTTTCACCCTGGCCCCCCCCACCCCCTTTTTCAATCAAAAGGATATCTTTTCACCGCAGGGGCCAAACCTTTTTTTTTTTTTTTTTTTTTTTTCATTTTAGGAACAACTAAATAGGGAACAATTTCCGACTAGGATTAACTTTCCTTTACGGGTGATTGGGAAAAGGCCAATTTTTTTTCCCTAAACTTTGGAAAAAAACCCCATTTTTTTTTCCATTTTTCAAATTAATAGGGGGGCAACCAATCGCCCAAAAAAGGGAGGAGATTGGGGGGGGACCGTCCCCAATGTAGGGGGGAACAAGGGTGAAAGGTTTGGGGGTGGAAAGGTCCTAAGGGTGTAGGTGTTTTAGGTTTTTGGGGGGAAAGGGGGGGGGCGGGGGGGGGTTTTGGGAGGGGGGGGCTATGGTTGTGGCCCTTCTGGCAATAAATCCTAGGGCTTTATTTGTTTTTTTTTGAAGGGGGGGGGGATATTTTAGGCTAATTTAATGGGGGGGGTATTCATCATGGTTAATTTTTTTGGTTGTAGGCTTAAGGGTTTGTGTTGTTGGGGTTTGTTTTGTGTGTTTGGTGTTGGGTTGGTTGTGGGTCTTGTTGTTGTTGGATCGTGGTGTGCGGTTGGTAATTCGTGTGTTGTTGTGGGTTGTTGGGTGAGTAGTGTTGCGTGGCTTAGGGGATTTATGTTGGGGAAAAACCGGCATGTCAATTCCAAAAAAAAAAAAAAAAATTTAGGGCATTTTTTCAACCTAAAGGGAGGGGGGCCCAAAAAAAAAATTAGGGTGGGGAAAAAGGGAAAAATTGTGGAACCCCCATTTGGATGGGGGGGGGACCCAAAAAAGGGTTTTTGGTCGAAAAAAAAAAAAAAAAAATTTAAGGGGGGGGGGGAAAAAAAAAAATTTTTTTTTTTTTTGTTCTCAAAAAAAATAGGGGGTTTTTTTCTTTCAAAAAACAAAAAATTAAGGGTTCTTCCCAAAAAAAAAAGAGGTTTCTCAAAAAAAAATTAGGGTTTTTCTTCAAAATAAAAATTTTTTGTTTAAACCCGGTAGCGAGAGAAAACCCAAGGGTTTTGGGCCGGGAAAAAAAATTTTTTGGGTTTTCTCCCCAAAAATGTACCGTAAGAATCCAAACCCCCAAAAGGGGTTCTCAAAAAAAAAAAATTTGGGGGTTCTTTCAATAAAAATGTTTTTTTTTTTTTTTGCCGTTAGAATTTTTAACCCAAAAAAAAAAAAAAAAGGGTTTTCCCAAAAAAATTTTTCTTTCAAAAAAAGGAAACGATTTTACGGGCCCCCCCCAACTTTTTTAAAAAAAAAGGGTTCAAAAAAACTAAGGGGGGGATAACTTTAACCCGAACGGGATTGGCTTTTTTCCGGGGGCAAATCCGGTTTTTTTTCTTGGCCGCCCAAAACCCCCTTTTCCTTCGGAAAGCGGGTGGCCCCAAAAAAAAAAATTTGGGGGGGGTTTTTTTGCGGAAAAAAAAAAGTTTTTAAACCCCCAAGCGGCCCCCCAAAAAAAAAAAGGGGTAGGGGTTTCAAGTTAAAAAAGGGGGGGGAAAACAAAACAAGGCCAACAAAAAAAAAGATACCAAAAGGGGGGGGGACCGTTTAAAAAAAGGGTTTTCCCAAGGGCCCCAAAAAAAAGTTAAGGGGTAAAAGAATAATAAAAATAGGAGTGAAAAAAATTAGTGTTTTTTTTCGGGATAGATAAAAATTATCGGTTTTCAAACAAAAAAAAAGCGTCCAAAAAGGGTTTCCCCCCCTTCGGGTTAAAAAATTTTTAAGGGTCCCCAAAAATTAATTACCCCGGGCCCTAACTTTATTTTTAAAAAAACCCACCTTTTAAACAAAACCCCTTTAGGGCCCTTCAACCCCCCCCAGCCTTTCCCCCGACCTTAAAGCGTTAACCAAACCCCTTTACACCAAGGGGCCTTTTTTTTCGGTCTTGTTTGTTTCCCCCCCACCCCCATTTTTTATAACACTACTATGCCCTAGTTGTACATTGAAAAAAACCCCCAAAAAAGGGCCCCCCCCCAAGCCCCCCCCCAAAAAAGAAAGGGGGGGGCCGGGGCGTGGGCCCCCCCCAACCCCCTTTTTTGGGGGGGGGCTTTGGGTAGGGGTAAATGTTCTGTTGCTAAAACATGATGTTTTTGCTTGGGTAAGCTTGGGTGGGATTTCTGTTTTTTTTTTTTTTTCCCCAAAAAACTAATTTTTCCAATTTATTATATGTTTTTCGGGGGGGCCAAAAAAAAACCAGAAAAACCGCAAACCAACAAAAACAAACACCCCAAAAAACCCCCCCACCCCCAACCCAACACACCCCCAAACACAAAAACCCCCCCAAAACCCACCCCAAACCCCCCCAAACCCCCCCCAAAAACCCCCACCACCCCACAACCAACCAAACCCCAACTTTACAAAAAACTTTTTATTGATGGTTGTCTCAAAAAAAAATCTTTTTTATTTTCCCCCAAAAAAACTTTAACCAAAACTGATGTAAGGCCTTTCAAGCCAAAGCATCTATTTAACAACATTTAAATTAACCCCCACTACAATTTTATTTAACCCCACCATAAGGAACATATAAACAAACCTTTTAACATTTTTACCACCATTTGCAATCATTGTATACAAAACCCCAAACCCAAACCAAAAAATACCAAAGCCCCATTGTCTTTTACCAATGCGGGGTGTTTCACAAAACAAAATTTTGGGCACCCCCACCCCTATAAACAATTTAATTTTTTTTGGGCCCACCCTTTTTAGACGTTCGGTTTAAATCTTTGGCCCTTTTTTTGTGATGTTTTTAAGGTGATATTATAACTATTTGGAAACCCTTTTTTTTTTTTTCTCCCAAAGCCTTGGGGGGGCCAGGATTACCCAAAGGGTTTCCCAACTTTGGCCCACCCGGCTAAATTTTTTTTTTTGGGGGGAAAACCATATTCCCGTTTGTCCCCCCAAACCCCCCCCCGTCACCATTTTACTTTACGTTTTTTTCCCTAAAACTTTGAAAAAAACGTATGGATTCCTATCTAAACTTTGAAAACCCCCCACCTCCTACAAAAAAAACCCCCAACCAACCACACACCCAAAACCCACCCACACAACCAACACCAAAAATTCTC
>JABUQX010050588.1:0-25000 GCA_015478945.1 Trachelipus rathkii
CATTAATCACCCAAATTTATATTTGTTTTCATCCAACTCCTGTGAGGAGAATCCTGAGGTTCTCAATCAAGTTCTGGTTGTGTGGACAGCTACGTTTACACTAACGACATCAAGCAAAGTATAATTATAATATTAATTTATATACAGGTTTTTATATAAAAAAAATATTTACCTATTTTACAGTTTATTGAAAATTTCAAGCAAGAAGTTTTCTTAGCCATTTTAATTATTTTTTTTAAAGCTATAAACTTTAATCATTCAAAGTTAATAATTATAATATTAATTTAAATATATATATAATATATATATATAATATATTATATAAATATTAATATAATATATATATATAATCTTAATTTTTAACCTATGTTATAAATTAATTAGTCCACTATAATATATAAAAATATATCATCTCTTAGATACCAACCCGAGAAGTACGATACTCGCAGGACCTCCTCTATACAGATCATCAGTATTATTGGGAGAACCACGTTTAGGAAATTTTGACCGATCGGAGATATTGATCAGATTTGTTATTTGTATGACCCTGAGTATTTGTCGGATATCGCGAAATTTCACCACATTTTACAGAAAGGGACCGCAGCTTTGTTGTAGACTCTAGTCAGTTTCATCCAGGCTGGATTGTGGTATTTGTTGTTTATACGCGTAGAATACATGTAGTGCGCCTATCATATTTAAGTTTTTATGTCACTAGTTGTAGTATTTTTGTTCATCATGTAAGGTATTCTTTTAGGGTGTTGTAGATGTTATGACATTCACTGTTTTATAAATTCTGCGTGTTTTGTATTTATGAGTTTATGTTTGTAGATTTTCTATAATCTAGTTAATACCTTGGTACATAAACGGTGCCACATTGGTGTTTAGGCGTAGTTATATTGATGTTGTGGAGAGGAGGGGATGTATGTTAACTATGTTTGTCATATGGTGGTGGATATGTTTATTCTGTTTGTTTAGTTTCCTGTTTGCTGATGTTGTTATGTTTTCTATGTTTTTGTGAAAGTCAAATGTGTATCCATGTTTCTCTAACAGGAACACGTGTTTTATGGGATAGAGATTGTTTTGTCCTCCAGGAGTACGAACAAACACGGAACGTAGTTGAGCCCGGTCTGCTGTGATTAGAGTAATAGATGATTTATTAGGTGATGTTATTATTATATTAGGTGATGTGATGTTATGTTTTGCTGTTATCGGTCAGCCAAGTTTGAATTTGTTGGTGTATTGTTGTGTTAGATTAGTTGCTGTATTTAGGTTCTGGTGTGTTGTGGCTATGGTGATATCATCTGCGTAGGTTATTATGTTTGTATGGTTTGTTTGTGGCTATAGTAGGTCGGCAGTGAATAAGTTTAATAAGGTAGGGGGTAGGATTGCTCCTTGGGGTACTCCGTTTTTAATGTTTATTTTATGGGATTTCTTGTTGCTGAATTGTATTTTTACTGTTCTCCCTGATAGGAAGTTTGCCACCCATTTTTTTAAATTAGTGGAGATATTTGATTTTATTATTTTGTGGATTAGATTTTTTTCTGGGAACTGTGTCAAAAGCTTTGTTTATGTTGATTGCTTTTAGTAATGTAGAATGTAGTAATGTAGTAATGTAGTAATGTTGGATTAGATTTTTTCTGGGAACTGTGTCAAAAGCTTTGTTTATGTTGATTGCTTTTAGTAATGTTTTGTGTGTGGGCCTGAGGGTTAAGCAGTTTACTATTGGATGTATGATGTTTGTGAGAGCTGTTGTGGTTGAATGGTTTTGTTGGAAGCCATGTTGAAACTTTTGTTTGAAGATGTGTGGTTTTATTTTATTCAATATGAACTTCTCTAGGAGTATACACGGAATGGATAGTAGTGAGATTGGGCGGTAGGAAGAGGAGTTTGAGAGGTCTTTTCCTAGTTTTAGCTTTGGGATGATAATTGTTCTTTTCCAGATGAAGGGAATAAAGTTAAATTTAATGGAACTGTTTATAGGTGTACAAAATTGGTCAGAACAGTGTTTTCCAAGTGCCTGATGTGCATGTTTGAGATGTTGTCAGGTCCGATTGCTGGTGAGTTTTTAAGGTCTTTATGATGTTTTTTCATGTCAGTCGGTATTTCTATTGTTTGGTTGTGGTTACTTTTTTATTTTTTTAAGAGATTTAGTTATTTTCCTATTTAGCGAGTGGGTGGATTTAGGACTGTTTTGCGAAATGTACAGCGAGGGTGTTTGTGTGTTGTTTTGCTGTTTGTGGGTGTTGAGAGTTTGGGTTTTTGATGGATTCATGTGCAGGAGTATGGTGGTATTGCATTTTCAGTATTTTTATAGTGTTCCACTTTCTGTTATTTCTTGTGTTCTGTAGGTTTTTTGTTAGGAATATTTGAAAGTTGTTTGAGGTGAGTGTTTTGGTTAGGTTTGTGATTTGAATGTTAAAAGTATTGATTTGTGCTCTAGTTTGTTCTGTTTATTGTGCTGCTTTTTAAGTAAGTTGCGTTGTTTAATCAGGTTTGAGATTTCAGGTGTTAGGGCTAGGTTATATTTTTTAAGGTATCACCGGGGAATGTTTCGATTTGAGACTTTTGAATTATTGACATGAAATTTTGAATAGCTATTCTGTGGTTCTCAAACTTTTTCGATTCGCGGCACCCTTGACTAATTTAAGTTTGCCGAAGTCACCCATGTTATGATCTAAAAAGAAAGTTCTTCCATTAAATACAAATAGGGTATATATTAAATATGGGCAAATTAAAATTGCAATCAATTTTGCATGATCACCAGGAAGTGCCAAAAGCATTCACCCAGGATTTAGCCTTTGAATATATATAATATAATAAGGATAACATACTAAAATTGCTTCCTTAACAAAAGTTTCGAATGTTCATAATCCACTACAATTCTTTAATGGTAACTGAAATAAAATAATGAAAAATGTTTCAACCAATTTGGAACTTTCGCTGCACCGACTGAGGGGAAAGCTGCGCCAACTCCCAAATGTGACGCGTACACATAGTTTGAGAACCACTGCTTTAGCATTATGGTGTTAGTGATATTTATAGGTTGTATGTTGTTGTCTATATATTCTAAGAATTTTATCCAGTCTGCTTTTTGGTAGTTTGAAGATGTTTTCCTGAGTGGGTGGTTAGTTTTGTTAGTATTTTGATATTTTATGATTACGGGAAGGTGGTCGAAATTTAGTTGTTTGTTTCCACCGGAGTTTTGTCTGGAGATTTGGGGAGCTTAATGTTAGGTCTGGGGATGTTTTTGATTGGTTTGTTTGTGGAGGGAATTCTAGTGTGAAGGGTTTTGTTGTTGAGGATGGTTAGATGATCTAGATTTGTTATTAAATGAATTGCACTTTGCTCTTTATATTAGTCTTTTAACCATGTTGGGTGATGGACGTTGAAATCTCCTCCCATTATGAGGTTCAGGAGGTTTGAGATGGGTGTAAGATTTGGTGTATAGTTCTTGGGGCAGTGTGGTGAGGTGTGATTGGGAATGTATAAATTTATTATGTTGTATAGCTTTTTATTGATAATTTGGTGAAATATATATAGTATATATTATTATAATATATATATATATATATATATATATATATATATATAATATATATATATTAATATATAATAGTATATTAATATATCTATATAAAGAAAGAACTGAAAAATTAAAAGCTCTCACGATTGTGCTCGCAAAAGCTGAAGACTAGAGTAAAACCAAAACTCATTTGTTATGTGATTGGATAGTAAATGACAAAACAATTGCTGAATTTTATTAAAAAAGAATTTAAAAGACTTTGTAAAATATTACCTTCTGATAAAGATCGAAAGTCATATTTGATAACCCGTTTTAAAATAATCGTCGGTCGAAGAGTGATTGGCTATCCGTTAAGAAAGTTCATTCTAATTCCATATCGATCTTGAAGGTTGAGTCTACTGGAAGGTTTTGATTAAGGGATCTGTTTAATTAATTATTTTCAATAAATATGATTAATAATGCTAATAAATAATAGTAATACAAGAATGATCGTTGGTTTTAAGGTATATATTATATATATATATATATATTATATATATATTATTATATATATATATATATATATATATATAATATATAATATTATATATATTATATATATATATATATATATATATATATATTATATATCATATTAAATATATATTGTATATATATATATAATATAACTATATATATATTTATATAGTATATATATAATATACTATATATATATACTATACTATACTATATATATTATATATATACCATATATAACTACTATATATAAATAAATATAAGTATAATAATTTCAATTTTTATTAAACTGGAATACAAAAAATTCTGGGGAAAAAAAAAAACCCCCCACTAGATAAAAAACAAAAAATTTTTCCCTTTGCAGTGCGTCCATATATATATATATATATCATAATATCATAATTTTTTAATATATAGGCTTACTAATATATATATATATATATATAACCGTTACAGATTCAATATAGCTATTTATACTATATATATTATATATATTATATCTAATATATACTATTATATATATATATATATATATATATATATATACTATATACTATTAAGTATATAAGTATATACTATCTAATATATATATATCTTAATGTGTATTTCAAGGGAAATACCACATAACCTTTAAATCATAAAAAGTAGAGAAAGTGGAAAAAAAGTTTCTTTTTTACTATATAAAAAATTCTTCTTCTTGAACTCTTTACAGAAAAATTATTGATAAGTACTGTTCGTTTATATTTTTGATGCTGTGATGAACTAATTAAGCATGTTCTGTTAGTATTTCATCTCCTGTAGAATTTATAAACTATGTTTTAATTCTTTTCCAGAATAAAGAAATTTCTTTTCTAGAGTGCAACATCTGTGACCAAAATAGACGCTAAAATCATTAACAATCTAAATGTCTCTGTATATATATATATATATATATATATATATATATAAAATCATATAATATATATATATTATTACTATATATCAAGTATATATATATATATACTATATATGATACTATATATATATAATATATATAATATTATATACATAATATATATAATATATATATATATATAATCTATATATACCTATATATATATATATACTAATATATATAACTATATATATATAATAATTATATATATATATAATATATATTATATAGTATATATACTATATATATATATATATATAATATATATATACTAATACTATATTATATATATATATATAGGCAAATTTCGAGAGAGAAAAATTATTACATATTGATGGTATGTCTTTGATATAGGATGATAAGTATGGATCTATGGCTGACGGACCTGCTCTCTAACGTGGGTTTGAAAAATCATCTAGAAAAAGAATTTAATTGCTTTGTCTTTTCATTTTTCAATGTTTCTGACCCGAGGCGTTCTCATTTCTTTCTTTAAACAGAAGACAAACTTTGTTGTTCGCTTCTAAAATGTGGGGTTAATAAAACTTTCATCGATATTAAGCGCGAAAAATCTTTCAAACAAGCATTACATGTTCGATATATTTAGATCAATTGCTGTCAGTAATGATGGAGACTACAATGTAGTACATAATGAAAGAGTGAAGAAGAATAAAGTTAAAGTATTATTAATTTAACTTTTAACAAATAGTTTCCTAATTACAGATTTCAAAAGATTTGAAGCTTTTTGAAAAAGGTTCAATATCTTGATCCATCTCAAGCCCCTCTAAAGAATAGCAAATTCCCCGGCTCTTTTAAAACTTTTCTCTAAGCCAATCTTTTTTAAACAAGGTTATGACAAATTCTTGTTAAATTTTGTTCAATTTTTCTGCTGGAAAAACTTTCTAATATTTCTATTAAAATAGTTGTCAGACTTTTTTACCTAAAACAGTGCCCATTTGCTTTCACAGTGCCAATAAAGTTTTTTATGTATTGAACTAGACATGAATGTGAAAAGCAATGGACGTACAATGCCGCTGAATATTTAAGACTTTTCTTAATATATTAAATTAATTAATATTATATTATATATATATATATATATATATAATATAAGTATACATATATATATATATATAATATATATATATATGTATATTATAAATTATATATAATTATATATATATAATAATAATATATATATATATTATATATATATATATAATATAATATATATATTATATATATATATATATATATATATATACTATCTATATATACTATTAGTATTCTATATATATATATATATAATATATATATATATATTAAAATAATAGTATATAAATATAATATATTATATATATCTATATTATATATATTTATATATATATATATATATATACCTAATAATATTCTATATATATATATATTATATATAATATAAATAGATACCGAAACACATATTATATTATATTATAATTAAATATATATATACCTTATATTTATATATAGTATATAGTAACTATATTTATATATAATACTATATATATATATACTATATATAATATATATAACACTCATATATACTATATATCATATATATATATATATATATATATATATATTTATAATATATAATAAATAGTATTGTATATATAATACATATATTATATAAGAATTAATACATAATCACTCACATAATATATTATCATAATATAATGTTATATATAACCACCGCACTATATTATATATATATATTACTATATATATATATATTACCTTCAATTGTTTAAGATGATCCTTGGGTCCAACCCCTGAAAGCATCAAGAGTTTTGGTGTGTTGGCAGTCCCTGCAGATACAATAACTTCCTTCCGTGTAAAAACCTCTTGGTAATTTCCGTTTCTGAAGTATTTAACACCATAAGCATGAAGAGTTTCTGGATCTATTAAAATCTGAAATTGAAACATGGTTATTGTGTTAGTTTGAAAATAGTTTATTTTCATTTTTAATTTATTTTCCTTTACATTATATTTATTTTCAATAAAACTGTATTTTTTAAGAGAGATTTTTGATGCATTTAATACGTTATTTTTGAATAGAACCAATATGAATGGTTTTTGAAATTTATTTAGTTTCTCCTTGCAACTATTCCGAAAATTTCTGCTATTCTGCTGCTAAAAAAAATATATCAATATTTCACATTTCCAAAAAAAAAACATTTTTCTGGGGACTGAAATATTGATATTTTTTTTTCTTACTTGTCCGATCAACATCAAATTTTCAGGGCTTGTAAAGTCGTGCATGATACCTTTTTTTTTACTTAGATAACTTTTTTGTATACTCTAAAGAAAATTTTTTTCAAAAATTTTTTCAATGAATAAATTCAAAACTACTGCATATACAAAGAAATTTTCTAAGTAAAAAATGTGCATCTCCATTGACTACATATGTTCTGAAAATTTCATCCAGATCGCATGAGCAGAAAAAACATTATCGCAATTTTTCATTTTAAAAACCAAAAAAATGTGTTTTGAATTTCAACATTGCTGAGCACAAATTTCAAAAAATCAAAAAAACACCGTGCATTTTGTAGGTAATATACACGTCTATGTATATTTCAAGTTTAAAGTCATTTCGAACAAAGTTGCAGAAGTTGAAGCGAAAAATGTCAAAAATATAGGTTTTGAAAAAATTAAAAATCTTAAAATATGATTACAAACACAGAAAACACCCGTAAACGACTTTTTAAAGGTAAAAAAAAAGCTGCGGTTTGCTTTTTTCCCATCAAAATTGCCTGAAATTACGAATTTTATCTCCATTTTTATGGGGGTGAAAATTGGATCCTGCCCTAAAGGGAAAATTATTGTTACTATTAGCATCCCTCCTGATAATTAGTATGTTTTAGCCATAACGATATGGTAATAACAAAGTTCGATCTGTGTTATTTTGGACATCACTGGTAAAAATTAGCTTGTCCCCTATGAAATATATGGTTTCGCTTGAGTTGTCATTAATTTACAGAGAATCGTTCGAGTTCATTGTTTCCTAGGCAATTCGCTCTCTCTCTCTCTCTCCTCTCTCTCTCTCTCTTCAACACACACATACATCATACTCAATCTCTCTCGTCCTCCACTCTCATTATATCATACATCTCTCTTCTCTTCTCTCTCTCTCTCTCTCTCAACTCCTCTCTCTCGGATTCCAGGGCCTGTGTGTTAGTCGTACCGCGAGTAAGGAAGCAGTTGAAGCAAGACAATGTTTATTTCAAAGACGATGATTCTGAAGTTTCCGATTAGTTCCTTTTATTGTCTCTTCATTTTGCTCCACTTACCAGACGTTAATGGTAAAACATCGCTTCACCCTGTGAGGATATTACACAAGAAAGTCTATTGTATATTTTGGGGGCTTTTGTTAAGTGATCTCTTATTCTACAGAAAAGAGATTTAATTTATATTTTTCACCCAACTTGAGGTCCTATAATTAAGGGATTTCATGTCACAACACATGAAATGGTCGGGTCCCTCTCATCCTGATTTAGTTGGGGAGGAGCGCCGATTATTTAGCATTTTCAAGATCTGGAGCAATATTAAAGAACCCACACCATTTCCGGATCGTCCAAACCAAATTCTTGAACATACTTGCTATGTTTATCACCACCAACTACGTCATTCTCTTATAAATACACCACCTCTCGCTCTATTGATAATACCTGACACAACTTATATCTCTTCATTTTAATATTTTCTCTCCAACAGCTCCATTCTGCCCTATGCGTTTTTTCTGGCACTTTGATCGGGCCTACTGAGGGGCCTTGCATCGCTTCTACACCAACTATAATTGGAATGACTGCTTTGTCTCTGGTGCACTTCGGCTTCTGCCGATAAGGTGGGAGCCGTAATCGTTGATGATAACATCACCAGATTTTCCTTCTTCGACTAAAATCTTTCTCTCTCATAATCCATGGTTTGACTCCTGCTTATTCTCTGGCATCTCAGGCTACAAGGACACAAGGCGTATCGGAGTGGACAAATTCTCGTTCTCCTATCTACTCTTGCTATTTTCATTCAGCTAGAAAAATCGTTGAATGGATACTCTTCGACGAGCAAAGACGGGCTTCCTTCATCCAACGAAAGTAGTGCTAACTCCTTGTTCCACTACTGACAAATTTTCTGGCCCTCTTGCCAAAAAACAGTCTCTAACAACTTCCTGAGCAAATCCTGCTTTCTCCTCATTACTTCGATTGATGGTTCATGTTTTAAATTCCCAACTGAAACCAGGCCAATCCTCTTCGGCCTCCTATTTTCCTCTAACAACTCCAACCCTGGACGATTTTGAATCGCTTTCCTCTTATTTCTCATTCTCTTCTGAGGTATCCTATGCCTTTTCCTGTGATTACATTTGAATGGGTGCATGGGTGCATGGACTCCTATGAACGTTAGGAAGGCGGGGCTCCCGGATGGCATTTCTCCGAGTTTTGAGAGAGAGTGCTTCCGTGCTGGCCTTGCCTCTAGTTCAACTATATTCTCTGTCTCAATACTCAACACTTTCCCTCAGTGTTGAGGCAAGCCATGTCTGCGCTATTCCGAAAAAAGGAAGCCCCTCTGATCCTTCCCCTAAAATTTGGGTTCAAACTATCGCCCATTAGCTCTCACTTGTATTCTAACTAAGATCTTTGAAACCCTTCTCACCTCTCCTTTCTTAGATCACTGGAATTTTCATTCTCTTCTGTTCCCGCTTAGCCAGTATGGCTTTCGGCGCTCGAGGCTACTCGCGATATACTTCTCACTATCTTCACTGCTTTGGGGTTTTCCGCCTTAGGAGCTAGTGGGAGAGACTTGCGTGGTCGCGCTTGACAGATCCAAAGACTATCTGCCACATCGGGGGTTCGATGACTCTGCTTCCTCACAAACTCCCTTCACAAACTCCCTCCTTTGGGTTTTCTCCTTCTCTTTGCTTCCTTATGTCTAGTTTCTATTCCAAATCAGATCCAATATCGGCTCGATTGTTTGATGGGGAATGACCATCTTCTCATTAGGACGTAGGAATGTTGATAAAAATATGTATTATTAATATTGCTTACATATTATAATTTATTAATGATCTTCTCACCTGCATATCTAACTCTTCACTTGTATGATGATGACTCGACCCTTATTCTTCAACTCATTTCAAATTCTGCTGCTCTTTTACTTCTAGAATTCCTCTCGTCTTAAATCTTCTCTGATTCTACTATCGCTGATCTGGATAGAAATTTCCGGGTGGGGTGTCTCAACTATGCCCTGTTTTTCCTTAAAAACACCAACTTTTCAAAGTTGGGTCTCAGCTGCCAGTCTTAAGATGTTATCTCCTTCGACGATTCTCTCGTCTATCTGTTGACAATTTGAATCCATGACCCTTAACATCAACAAAAAAAATGTCTTGGAAACCTCACATCAACAACGGTTGCTAGGGCGGCACAAAGAAACTGGGAGGTTCTGTTTAGATGCGAGACTTTTTTTCCTCTTCTCATTATTCCAGCTATACAAGGGTTTCATAAGCCCTTGTACGGAGTACTGCTCTCATATCTGTGGGGGCTCTGGTTTCACCCGGCTTTTAGATAGGGTCGAGGCAAAGGCCAAAAGGCTTATACAACTCTTCTGGTACTTTCCACTTACTGACCCTCTATTCTTTGCGGCGCGATTTTGGTGCTTATCTCTTTTCTATAGTACCACAATGCCGCAGCGCAGGTGCTCGAGGGAACTTCTCACTCGTGTACACCACCTTTACGACACCCGCGTAGCACAAGGGGTGTTGTGTCTGCGCATGAGTTTTGTGTGGATATTGGTAACTCCAGGATAGTTCGCTGCGGTGCTTCCTTCTTTCCTGCCACCTCTGTTCTGTGGAATTCTCTTCCATCTTCTGTGTTTCCTGCTGAATTTAATCTCCCTCACTTCAAAGCCTGCGTCTGTGCTCATCTGTGGCGTGCAATACCTTCTCCATGAATAGGGCTCTTCCTGTGAGGGGTAGTGACAACTGTAAAAAAAAAAAATCAAAGAGCAAAAGCTATAATAATTTTACCGTCTTTCTCATTCATAATTTGGTCTTATTATTATCAGTCTACTATTAGCAAGTAAATGTGTCCCTTAAAATTTAAATAATTGTCTCGAAAACTTTTTAAATTTGTAAGGAATCTTGTTTGACATAAATCAAAGTTTCACCAGAAGAAATTTTTATTATTACAAGTCTGCTCCCTATTTTATATTAAAGAAACAACTAATAAAATCTCAGCGAATGTTGACTTTCTTGTGTACTTAGGCTATCCAAATCAGTAAATTATATTTTCAAAATTTACTAAAATTTGTAATGCAACAAAAGAAAAGATTCCTGCGATTTTAACTATTCAAATTTATTTTTTTCTAATACTAAAGGTTTAGTCAACAATTTTAGCAACGGGTACCTAATAAATAAAATGGAACCTACTTTTGTAACGTGTGCATTAATCACAATGTCCAAATTATCTCTTTCTCCAGCAGGCACTAAAAATGCTTTGTTTGTGGAACATCGAAAACCATCTCTTGTTGTGAGCTGAGGTAGCGAAAAAACTAAAATATTATATATATATATATATATATATATATATATATATATATATATATATATATATATATATTATATATATATATATATATATAATATATATATATTATATTATAAAAAATATAAAATATATATATATATATTATATATATATATATATAATATAAGTGCGAAAGCTTAAGAATAAGAATAAGGGGAATCTTCATTGAATAATTAATAGGGATGGTGCTTCCGCAACTGATGAAACGAATGTGAGGAGAGTGAGGGGAAACACTTCGGAAATCTGCCAAACAGTACAGTAATGAAGAGGTGATCAGTGAATATGTGTTTGTTTGATGTGCAAAGAAGAAATAGGTATTTTGGCTATAAGGTAATTAGTAAGGAGGAGGTAATGGGTAGAGTAAAAAAATTGAAGAATTATAAATCTGCATAAATATATGGAATTACTGGTGAAATGACCAAAATGAGGCGAAATGGTGATTGAATGGTTTGGAATTTGTGTAACAAAAGCGTTTATGGAGGTATAATTCCGAGGAGACTGGAGGGAACAGTAATAGAACACTTATAAAAGGTAAGGGGGGAAAAGGGAACTGTGTGGACACAATAGGGGAATTAGTTTATTGAGTGTTGAAGGAAAGATAAATGCTTGTACTTTGGTTGAAAGAATGCGTCAAGTTACTGAAGAACTGATTGGCGAAGAACAAGGTGCATTTAGAAGTGGTATGGGACGTGGAGATCAAATTTTCAAATTGAAACAAATGATTGAGAAATGAGAGAGAAGATGAATAAATTTTATTTATGTTTTATTGACCTGCAACAGGCGTATGACATGATTAATAGGAGCTTCTGTGGCCAGGTGTTTAGTGATATATAGTGTTGGGGGTAGGCTTCTAATCTGGATATCAAATGTATATATAATAGTGAATAAGTGTATATAGTTTCAATGTCTAAAGGTGAATTGGTTTACTATAAGGATTAAGTCAGATATGTGTTTTGTCTCCTTGGTTATTTAATTTTTAAATGGAAGGGGTTATAAAAGAATTAGAAGTTAGGGTGGCAATTGGAGGTTTTAGAATGATGGAGAATGAAAGAGACTGGAGGGTGCCCTGCTTTTTGTAGGCAAATGATTTGGTTTGTGTATTCGAATTAAAAGAGTGTTTGAGAGGTTTGAACCATTGGTAGAAGAATTTTATAGGGAGTGTAAAAGGAGGGGTTTGAAAGTGAATGCAGATAAGAGTAAGGTTATGTATGTGAGTGAGGAGAGTCCGCGCGCGGTGTGAAGTCATGTTAGATGGAGAGCAATTTAAACAAGTATCCGAGTTTAAATATTTTGGAAAAATGTTGAATGAAAAGAGAACGGATGAAGCAGAGTATAGTATTAAAGTTGTGAATGGTAGGAAGGTGGCTTGCACAACTAAATCCTTGAAATATTCAAAGGAACTAAGTATGTGGTGCGTTAGGGTTTTGCATGAGGGTATGTTGTTACCTGTGTTAATGTATAGTAGTGAAACTATGGTCTGGAATAAGAGGTATATATCTAAAGTATAATATGTTTAGATATACAATCTTAAGGGCTTGCTTGGTGTGAGAAGAATTAATAAAATAAGGAAAGAGCACATTAGGGAGTTGTGTGATGTGAAGAAAGGCGTAAATGAGAGAATAAAAGAGTGTTCATTGAGATGGTTTGGTCATATGGAAAGAATGAATGATAGTCGATTGGATAAGCAAATGTATAGTGGTGTGTGTGCTGGGAATCGACCGGCTGGGAGACTGATGACAAAGTGGATTAAGTGAGTAAAGGAATTCCTGAAGGAGAGGAATGTGAGTTTGACAGAGGCGAGAAGAAAAGTGCAGTAGGAGTGAATGGTGGGGTTTTGTAAGGGGGTATGATTGTGGGCCTGGCGCAGTGAGTGAATCACCACATTGACGAGATTCCACAGTGACGGTTCATTGCAGTCTCGTGAAGCCATAGGGTGGATTTTCTGACTGCGAAGAGTTCTCATTTAAGGGTATGAAGAGGACGGTAAAGGGGGGGTTTATTTTCGACTTGCAGTTGTGTTCTTCTACTACTTTTTTGTTTCCAATGTATCCTGCGCACCTAACCCCCAATCTGGTGAAAGGAGGTAGATAATAATAATATAATAATAATAATAATAATAATAATAATAATAATAATAATAATAATAATAATAATAATAATAATAATAATAATAATAATAATAATAATAATAATAATAATAATATATAATAATAATAATAATAATAATATATAATATACATAATTATATATTATAAATTATATATATATATATATTTATATAATATATTATATAATATATATATATATCTATATATTATATATATTATTATATATATATATATATATATATTCTTTCTTGATATGTAAAGGTGAGAAACATACTGAGTTCTCCCGGAGTTGGAGGAAACTCATGATCAGAACCAGGTAAAATCAAAGGCCAACATGCCCGAAACACTTAGTTAGAAAGAGTGAAAGTAAAAAAAAAATAACAAAATAAAAAAAGAAAGTGCATACCAGATTCTACCACAGGTATACATTAACAATGACCATAGAGTTTTTTTGTGGTCAGGGAGTTGGACAGAGAATGGAAAAAACAATATGTAAAGACGAGTCGAAGAAATATTCTCAATACAGGGGATATGCAAGTGGAGTAATCAGGAGTGTAATGTCCGTTGTAATAGTAATAGCTTAAAGAGAGAGAGAGAGAGAGAGAGAGAGATAGAGCTAACATTTCGACAGGCAGAGATGTACTTGAAAGAATTAGGAAGAGTGAAAGGGTTGAGAAAAAGAAAAGCCAGAGTCCCAACTTTTTATGTGAGAGTTTATGAAGAGAAAAACATATGAATAATGCATGCATCATAAAAAGGTCAACAACAATTTCCTAAACAGCTAAAATATTTCGGGTGTTGAGAAGAGATTTTGAAAGCCTTTTAGAAAATCTAACTTCTTACTTAGAAGCTCGTTTAATAAAAGATTCTTATGTGATTATGTGATTCTAATGTGATTCTAATTCTTATTATAAAGGTTTCTTTGAAAAAAGATCACGAGAAAAATAATCACCAAGAATATTAAAGACAGACGAATGTTGAAGTTGTGTTTTTCGAAGATATTGTAGTTGTGTGAAAAATTATGACGAGTAGAAAAATAAGCAAACTGGGTTTTTGAGTAAAAAAAAACAACCGCTTTCTCTGCCTCATTTAGTGATATGAGAAACATTAGAGGTTAGTTGTCCTCAGACTTACATCTTAGAATTGGATAATTGCTGTTAAGTGAAACGTCTTTCGAATTGAAAGAGTGATTAAAGGTGGAATCTTCGGCATAAGAGTAAGTAGGAGACGAAGGGACAGATAGATAGTTAATAAAAATTGAAAAAAAAAGAGTTCAAGATAGAGTAGAGCATTAAGGAACACCAATATTGAAAGTTTGAAAGGATGAACGATAGCCTTCTCCAACAATATCTAATAAACAACTGAAAAGAAATTCAGAGAAAAGGTCGCAGCAAGAAAAAAAGAAGCCAAAAGAGGAAAGTTTAGAAGTCGAAGCCTTGTACTAGACTCTATCGGAAACTTTCGATATGGCTAGTGCTACAGCAAAAATAATTTAACGAAATTTCCATGTGCAGAAAACCAAAAGTCAAAATGAATGAAGATAGGATCCCAAGTAGAGTTCTCCATATGAAAGTCATACTGGTCAGTAGTGTTGGATTTAGAAGTTTTGAGATAGTTCAAAATTTCTAGTTAAGGGTAGATGTAAAAACTTTGAAAAGTACTAAGGCCAAAGAAATAAAATGATAGCTGGAGAGTGGTGAAGGGTTCATTTTAATTGGCACAGGTTAAATGAGTGTTCGTTCCCAAAAGAAGGAAAGGTTGGGAATGATAGGCATATATGAAAAAATTTACCAAGGCCAAGTGAAAGCGTAGATGAACATGTTTTAAGAATCACCGGTGAGATTACATCAGAACCATACGCCTTCTTATTGTTAAGCTCAGAGAGGGAGCGGAAATAACATCTTTAGAAGAAAACTACAATATTAGGCATAAATGAGCTGGAAGGAGGTGGAGAAACACAAATAGTTTCAGAGTCGTCTGAGGTGAAGTAAACTATGAGCGAAGCGAAGAGTTCAACTATAGCAGAAGGTTAGACAGCTGTGGGAAAAAGAAAGAAACAAAGTTCGAGTTGACATTTTTTGGTTGCAAAATACCCGTAAGGAACGTAATGGAGAGTAACAAAAAAATGAATGCAATTCCTGCTAAGAGAAGAGTTCTTAACATTAAGTTCGATAGGTTTAGAACGATTCTGTAATAAAATATTTAAAAGCATAAAATTCTGTACTTTGAAGATGTTGTCAACTCCCCTAAAGCGAATAAGAAAATAGATTTAAATCAATATTTATCAGTTTTAGTTGAAAGGCAAGAAAATTAAATGTAAAACTCCATGCAAGAAAGTATCTCTCTGCCCACTCAGAGGAGGTCCTCGCACCAAAACGTTAATCATTCCAAGAAAACCCCCCAAAAATATGACTGCAAATCCTATCAGATAACGGCACTGAAGTTTTAAAAACTTATCATCGTTGTAGACTGAGATCTTTCTTACGAAAGACTTGAAGAGATAGATCATGATTCTTAGATAAGGTTATCTGAGGGGCCCAATGGAAGAGACATTTTGAATGTGCAAAGAAAAGGTTTCAAAGTTTAAAAAGAGATTAATAATGTTGGATTTATCTTCAAGGTGTCTGGGATGCGAGTTGGGAGCTTCACCATCTGTGCAAGCTTATTCTAGATAGATAAAAGGAAAGCAAGCTTACCGGTTGTATCCTGAGAACTAGATGGATGCAAGCCATTGGCAATGATAAACATTGAAGGCACCTAAAATGATGAATTCAGAGAAACGGGAAGAAAAGAGAATGTGATCTATTTTTCAGCATAGACAGGCAAAAAAAAAATTGAAAGCCAGTTAATTAATGAATAAAAAAAAGAACAACAAATGAATTCGGTCATAGATTGGCAAGAGAGAAACAAGGTAAAAAATTTGAAAGATTTAAAATTAGAAATACAAGAACAAGCAACGTTGTTGTACACAAATACATACAAACACAGCTTTGAGCACATAAAGAGTAAGATGGAACAGAGTTGGGATTTCTGTCGGACAGCAAAAGGATCTGAGCATTGATCAAGGAACAAGAGGTGAGTGAGGACTAGAGGAAGAGATTTAGCGTTCAGCAAAATGAAAATTAAAGTAAAGAGCTGGAATTGCCGAAGAAATTAATAATAATAAAATAAATATTATCCACAGCGCGCCAAGCCGGCTGCAAAATTTTAGAGGCACCAACCCCATCAGCGTAAGCAGGAAACTTCCAAACGATGATGATGGGTGGAGAATAAAACAAAAGAGCATTGTTTACATGCCTTCCCACCAAGGATCTACTAAGCAGGTTTATGCATTCAAGTTTTAATCTTTAATGGAATTGAAAAAAAAGTTAAAGTTAGTCAAACTACTCTTTGAACTATAAAAAGATAAGAAAATAAAAAGCAAAATATGCTTTGCAACAAGTTTTTTTTTTAACCATTTAACAAAACTAAAACAAAAAAGATTAACAGCTTCGTTTTCAATCATTTCCTCGTTGACTTTGAAAAAACAAATTAAAAATAATATTTAACTTTTATTTGTGGATCTATTCCAAAAAGGACTGATGTCAAATTTAAGGACACTGCTTCCATTAATTTTACTTTTAAAAGAAAAGGAAAGAAAATTTTTGCTTGTGAGCAAAGAGAATCTCAAATTGTCAACATGAAAAGAGGGATGCCAGTGTATTAATATTTATATTTGTAGTTATATTAGCAAGTATATGTTTACCTGATTGATTTTCCGCGTTGTAATCACCTCTCAAATAACCTATCTCTTCTCCTGCCTCCACAAAAGCATCAGCCAATGGGGTTTTCCACCGCAAACCACTAATGGTCAACTCGCCTCCAGTTGAATGAATTCTTTCTGTATTAAATAAAAAATCTTAAATATATATATAAATCGATAATGTAAATTACCATTTATATTAAAAGTATATTTTAAGACAAACTATGCTGTATATGCCAGCCATAAGGAATATAAATTGACAAAATGTTAGTAAAAATTAATCATATATATATATATATATATATATATATATATATATATATATATATAGTAATTATAGGTTTATTATATATATATATATATATATATATATATATATATATATATATAGTATAAAATTACTATTTCTTGCAAGCACTTTAATCCGATTGTCTCTGATTTTGAAGTGCAGAGGTGTTAATGCCCGTAACCCACCTCACAATTTCAGCCTAGCCCGGTCATCGAAATCTTTTTGTTTCCTCTGACATAAAACAGGGAATTTATAGTAGATGTGCCTCCAAGAACTTTCTCCTTGAGGGTAATACAGGTCTCTTTAAAGAAATATGGTAAAAGTAAGTTTTATATAAAGAGAGTATAGGTTATATAAGGCGCGAGCGGCGGTGTAGTGGTTACAGCAGCAGCAGCATATATATATATGCTATATATAGAAAAAATATATAGCATATATAGAAATATATGTTATATATATATATGTTAAGTATATATATATATATGCAGTCTTGGAGAAGAACCCACTGATATGAACCTTTCCTAATTTCTAACCATTTGCTTTATGCTCTACTATTAACAACCTCTTTTTCTAATGTGGGTTTCTCAGATAACTTTATCTTTTCATCAGGTTTTCCTATTATATCTCTTCAAAATCTTCTTTAGGAACAGACTTGACTTTCGCCATGTAGGAAAGTTTGGAGTTTTATTATTGCAATTTCGTTTGATTTCCTCTCATGCTTTTTTTATGACTTCCCTTAGATTTTTTTACCTTTGGTCACAGGGATCCCTTTTAGTGAGTAGAATGGGTTTTCCATGTGATTCAGAGAGATATTTAATTTTCTATCTTTAAATTAAATTTAATAAACCTTGGAGACAAAGGAGATTTTTACTCTCAATCTCCGCGTCGCCGAGTTAACAGTAACCGGGCGCTCTATCCACTAGGTCATCCAGGTCCCAAAAAAGAACGTTTCAAGTCTAGCTTTTAATGTTAATGCAGTAATTCGATTTCTCTCAGAAAAACTGTCTTTAGAAACTAACAAAGTCAATTAAAATTTTGATGATTTTATTTCATTCTGGGGACTTTCAAAATCTCGTCTTCAATTAACCAGAAATTCTTTTCTCAGTAGAAAGTGCAAAGATGTTTTTCGTTTCTACTATTACTATTACTTTCGTTTTTCATAGCATTTTGCTAAAAGCAAGAACTGCTTTCCTTTTTCTTCTTCTCCTTTAGTTTCATACTTAATCTAAATCCTCAAAGCAGCCACAGTTACCATTAAATTCGTATTTTCCCTCAAATCATTTCTTCTAATTCATTTTAAATTTACTTTGGTTCAATTCCTTTTTTCCCCATCTTTCTCCAACTTACTAATTAATATTAGAGCAATTTCTCCTAAATAGTTATTTCGGTTCTTTAAAATCTTCTGATCTTACACTGTGCCTTAGAGAAGTGTTTGGTCTCTGTCAATATCTACCTTTTCTTACCTTTCTTTTCCTTTTTTGACTTGATTCCTCTCGAGTGATGCAAACTACCAGTATGTCCAAGTGGATCTATCCTAGTGAATATCAACATTAAAAACCTATTTCAATAAATCTTCTATTTAAACAACTCCTAACTTACTAATTCTTTGAATTTTCAATCGCCTCCTCTGTGAACTATTTAAACTTCTTGGTCTCTATCATAAAAAAAATTTCTCTGTTAAACATTATATTGATATGGTTGCTAAGACAGCTTCAAAGATGCTAAGAATTCTGTTCAGACGACAAGATTTTTTCAGATTTCATATTTATTTCACATATACAATAGACTTATCAGCCTTTGTATGGGGTACTGTTCCCACATAAGAGGCGCTTCATTTATATCTCTCTTTTGGAAAAGGGGTCGGGTTCAAGGACAAAATTCTTAGAAACTGTTCTTTATTTACTCACTACCTTAACTCTTTATCTTTGTTACACTACGTTGACATTTTCACTTTTTCGTTGATTCCACAATGGCAGTTGGCCAAGGGAACTGATAAGTAGGGTTCCTCTACCTTTGCGACAATCTCTCACGTTATTTTCTCGCGAATTTTATTTATAAACTGGCAGCTCCAAGATTGTTAGATAAATAAAATAATTTTTTTCCAGAAACCTCACTAACTTTCAATTCTTTTAATCTGCACTTACCTCCATATTTAGTCCATCTTATATTAAATCTTAGCTTTGTGGTTTTCTTATGTTATTCATGCCCAATTCATAGATTGAAACATTTGGAAGTCGCCCAACAAATGAAAATGAATTTTAATGCATAAAAAAAAAATTAACGACAACTTTCATTTTAAAGATTTTAAAGATTCACTTTCCATAGTGAAAGTTAATCAATTACTTATAATTATTAATATTTTGATAGGAATGACCTACATATTAAAAAGCTTATCTATAAATGTATCATAAACGTTCATTTTAAATTAATATATATATAATATATAATATATATATATATATATATATATAAATATAATATATATATATATATATATATATATATATATATATATATATATATATATATATATATATATATATATATATATATATATATATATATATGCTAGAAGTCCAAATATCGTAGTTCACTTTGCATACACAATTGCATAGAAGGGGTTACGAATACTTTAATAACAAACACCTTTAATATGTACAAACACATTATAACACAAGTCCATTACTAGATTGGAATAGCAAGTAAGTATATTAATAAGATAAAATAGAATACAATGATATGAACAATACAATCTTAGATATAACCTTCGGAGGTACCAACTCTTCTGCATAACGACGATGTGTAATCCAGTCATGATGACGTACTCTTCAACACCCCCTCTCGGCATATGACGATGATTCCACATTCGCAATGTTCTTCAATCCTAATCCTTTGCAACAGAAACGATGCCTTTCACCCGTCAATGGCTTTGTCAGTGCATCTGCAACCATTTCCTCAGTAGGTATATATTTGACGACGATTTTCCCTTCTGTCACAGTTTGTCGGATGAAGTGGTGCCTGATATCAATATGCTTTGTTCTGGAATGATGAATGGGGTTATATGCAAGGCTTTGAGCCCCTTGACTATCGCAATATATCATAGTAGAATCTTTATGCATATCCTCTTCCCCAATTTCTCTCAGAAAATTTCGTAAGTAAATGGCTTCTCTTGAAGCCTCCGTCAAAGCCATATATTCAGCCTCAACACTCGATTGGGCAACTGTCCTTTGTTTTCGTGATTCCCAAGTGATGGCTGCACCGCCATATACAAAAGCATACCCAGTGTAGGATTTTCTATCGATGATACAGTTTCCCCAATCCGCATCGGTGAAACCCTTCACCGGTAATTTAGTTTGGTAGTAGGCAAGAGTGTAATCTATAGTCCCTTTTAGGTACCTGAGGACTCTTTTTGCAGCTTTCCAGTGTTGTTCATTATAATTATTGTTAAACTGGCTGAGGGAATGAACGGCGTATGATATATCTGGCCTAGTAGAAACAGAAAGATACATTAATGAACCTATAAGGGATTGGAATGGAAATTTTTTCATTTCTTCTTCAGATACAGGATCTGGTTTTAACAATTTACTTCCATATTCAATGGGTGTCACAACAGGCTTACACTCAGTCATCCCGTATTGATCCAGTATAGTTTTCACATATCCCTTTTGTGACAATATAAATCCACTTTTGGAAGATTTAAACTCTATACCTAGACAGTTCTCAATAGGCCCCATATCTTTCATTCGGAATTGTTCTAAGAGTCTTTCTTTTATTTTTTCTAACAAGATTATATTTTTGGATGCCAGTATCAAATCATCCACATATACGCCAATGATAATGAGATCGTCAACATTTCCGCACATATAAACACATGGATCAGCATCTGTGGGTTTGAAATCAAGATTTAAGAGACTTTGATGAAGTTTATTGTACCACATCCGACCAGATTGTTTCAGTCCATAAAGAGCTTTATTCAGTTTACACACTTTATTTTCACGGTAACGAAGTTGATTTAGCATATTTGAAGCTTCTTCCTTTATGAGGTGATCTTCATCATTTCTTAATCTCCTTAATGATTCTTCTAATAGATCTGGTACTTCCATATATATGGTCTCTCTTAGTTCACCATTTAAATACGCAGTCTCCACATCCATTTGATGTATAGTCATACCCCTTTCAGCTGCAAGTGCAACAATAGTTCTAAGAGAACTAAGACGTATAACGGGAGAAAATGTCTCATAATAATCGATACCTGGTCTTTGTGAAAAACCTTGGGCTACAAGGCGTGCCTTTCTTTTATCAAGAGCCCCGTCCGCTTTAAATTTATTACGTAGCAACATTTTTGAACCTAATATTCTGCAATTTGATGGTCTCTCTTCTATTGTCCATGTCTTATTTCGCAGAAGCGATGTATATTCTTTTTCAATCGCATCTTTCCATTGACAAGAGGCAGGACTATTTAATGCATCTGTGAGAGAGATGACTGATCCTCCATCTACTGCCATGGTAGTTGTTTCAGTTACTTTTGTGGCAATAGCTTTTTTCGGATTCTCATCTTTTTCTTCTGATTCTTCTCTATCTTCTTTTTCACCATCTTTTGAAGCAGGTTGATAAATTTTCTTTGGACGTCCACGTTGACCAGTTCGCATTATCTTCGGTCTCCCTCGTCCTCGAGGAGCAAATGTAGCATCATCCTCTGAATCGATGCTGTCTATAGCATCTTCAGGATCTTCTTCAGGATCATTTTTAAGAGTCATTAGAGGGACTATTTCCATTATTTCATCACCCTCCTCAGATCCGGAAATAATGTTCTGTGTACAATTTTCTCGTGGAAAATTTACGTCCCGAGCTATAAAGAGTCTTTTTTCTTCTTCAGACCATATTCTATATGCCTTACTCTCTTCTGAATATCCAAGCAAAATTCCTGGCCTGGATCTTTGTTGCAATTTACTCATTCCCGGTGTTTTATTCATAAAATAAACTTTCGTACCAAAAATGCGTAAGTGCGAAACTGTGCATCGCTTTCCAGTCCATATATTAACAGGTACACTTCCATTTAAAGCACTGGAGGGGCATCTATTACGTAAATAATTTGCAGCTAAAATAGCTTCTGCCCAGAATTTATGTGGTAGGTTCGATTCACTGAGGAGACATCTTGCCATCTCAACGTACGTTCTGTTTTGGCGCTCAGAAATTCCATTTTGTTGAGCCGTGTATGGAACACTAAGTCTTCTTCCAATGCCATTCTCACTTAGAAATTTGGAAAAATCATGAGAAAGAAATTCTGAAGCATTATCAGTTTGAAAATATTTTATTTTTTCACCCGACTGATTTTCTACGAATAATTTATATTCTTTAAATTTTTCCAAAGCTTCACTTTTATTCTTCAGGAATTTTACAACAGTATATCTACTTTTATCATCTATGAAAGTGATAAAATATTTATGATTTCCGAGTGATGGAATTCGAAACGGTCCACATATATCGGAATGAACAATTTCCAAAAGTTTTGTACTTTCGCGATGAGACTTTTTAAAAGGCAATTGAGTCATTTTATTTTTTACGCATGTTTCACAGTTAGGCATATCAGAAGTTTTAAAGTTTAATCCGTGCACCAAATGTTTATTTCGTAAACTTTTTAAATCTTTAATATTTAAATGACCAAATCTGCGATGCCAAATCTCTATATCAGAAGATTTAATTTCAGACGCTACTGAAGCTTTTTCTTGCAAATAATATAGGTTATTTTTTCTATTCGCTATCAATAAAAGTTTTCCGTCTTTACCATATATTTTTGCATTATCCTGTGAAAATACAACTTTGCATCCTTTATCGGTCATTTTTGAGACAGATAGTAAATTAGTATGTAAATTTGGCACGTAAAGAGCTTCGTTTATATTAACGTTTTTAATTTCTCTTCCTAGTTGACTTTTTATATTAATACTGCCTGTACCATTTATAAAAGTTTCAGATGAGTCTGCTAACCTAATTTTCATATCTTTAGTAGTACTTAATTCGGTAAAATACTTATCTTTTGAACACATATGCGCAGTTGATCCGCTATCTAAACACCATTTCACGGAGACATTTTCATCGGTGCTCGCAGATAAAACCACGTGATTGCTATTTTCTTCAGGTTCGTTTCTTGACAATTTAGTTCTACACTTTGATGCTATATGCCCAAATAAGTTACATTTGTAACATCTGACATGTGATTTCCACATAGGTCGCTTTTCGTGACTATTTTTCTTAAAATTTGTCTTCATGGTTACCATAGCATCCATCTTAGTATTAGTAGAATCTTGATGTCTAATCTTACTCTCTTCCATAATTTTCACTCGTAAGATTTCGACGTCAGGCAATTCGTCTCGACTTTCCATTGCGCATCTGAAGTTACTGTATTCATCAGGCAAACTATATAATAATAGTATACTCAACATATCACCATGAATATCAATTTTCAACTCGCGCAATTTACTCACGGCGTCGAAGAAACTATCCAAGTAATCTTTTACATCTTCATCGGCTTTTAGCTTACTCAGAGTTAGTTGTTTAAGCAACATTGCCTTACGCGCAGGATTCTTTGATTGATAAATACCTTTTAATTTTTCCCAAACTTGATTTGAAGATTCACAATCTTTAATTTGTTTCAACTCCGATGGGTGAATTATAAGTATTAATTCTGACTTAGCTTTACGATCGAACGAATCCCATTGTGTAGCTTCTGATGAATTTTCTGGTCTTTTCTTTTCATCACTGACGTATTCCCATAAATCGCTTCTAATTAATAAAGCTTGCGCTTGAATACACCAAGTATCATAATTATCCTTTTGTAGGGGTTCGATACGTATTCCTGTAGAACTTGCCATGATGCAGTTTTATTTCTGTACACGATGTTTGTTTTAGTATCGTAACTTAACTTGATCAATCTTTAAGTAGCAAAGAAGTAGCAAAGCAGCAACGTAGTAATTTAGTAACTAACTAACTACGCTCTGCTACCATGCTAGAAGTCCAAATATCGTAGTTCACTTTGCATACACAATTGCATAGAAGGGGTTACGAATACTTTAATAACAAACACCTTTAATATGTACAAACATTATAACACAAGTCCATTACTAGATTGGAATAGCAAGTAAGTATATTAATAAGATAAAATAGAATACAATGATATGAACAATACAATCTTAGATATAACCTTCGGAGGTACCAACTCTTCTGCATAACGACGATGTGTAATCCAGTCATGATGACGTACTCTTCAACAATATATATAT
>JABUQX010050588.1:42500-43952 GCA_015478945.1 Trachelipus rathkii
AGTTGAAAGATTATGAGGGAATCTCCTTTTTTCGTTTTAGCTGAATGTGTTCACTTTCCCAGTAATAAGGGAAGGTTGAAATAGATATACAGAGGCGAAATAGGTAACCAAGGCAGGGCGCAAGCTCGAAAACACAAGTTCTGAGAACCACCATCAGGGCCGTACGCCTTATTAGTGCTAAACTTAGAGCAGAAGTAACATCTTCAGAAGAAAGCAAAAGTAGCTGGAGGAAGTGGAGAAGTAGGAATATCTCACTAAGCCTCTAAGGTTGAATTTGAGACAAAGGTTTCAACGAAGATTTCAGCTTTATCAGTAGGCATAAAGGCATTTGTGCCGTCGGAAGACACTAGCATAGTAAAAGAAGAAGAAGCAAATTTAGAGTTTGAAGAAGAACGTTTTTGTGCGTTTTTTTTAAACAATATATTATTTTACTATTATATATTGTTTTTATTGCTTAGAAATAATTTCTTTACTAATTAGTCTTGAAATATTTTGTTTCTTATAACTGTACTGTGAAAATAGTTTGCTTAACGACGCTTGATACAACGTGTCTAACTAACCATTTAAATACAGCTATTTATACCGTACAATTATGGGTAAAAACTATTTTCTAAAATATTAATAATGATATTAGCTCTATAGGTAGTAAAGTAATAATGTAAATTAGCAAAATAACACATTGTTTTGTAAAATAACAGACAAATAAAAAAAAAAAAAAAAAAAAAAAAAAGAAAATCGCTTGTTTTTTTCTTTGGGCATGTCAAAAAAACTTGCTATATATATATATATATATATATATATGATATATATATATATAATATATATATATTATATTATATATATATATATATATAATATAATATATAGTATATATATATATATATATATATATTATATATATATATATATATATATATATATATATATATATATATATATATATATATATAATATATATATATATATATATATATATATATATTATAAAAGGTGCTCCAGAATGAAACGGCGCCACTTCATATACGGTTATATTGATGGAAAATAGGAGCATATCACTCTATACATGTATGCGTGTTAACGTTTCGTTACGGAGATACAGCTCACACCAATCAGCTGTATAAATTAAATATATTGTGACACCGGCAATCTATCTTACGAGACGCTAGATATGGAGGTAGTATGTGGCTAAACGACAACAAACAAAATTGTACCTCCGCAATGAGTCAGGCCATAATCTATCGCAGGGTTAGTTTACCAACTTATTAGTGTGACGTCTCCACCGCTCACATTGTCTTAATATTGTCGTGTCGTAATATTCGTGTATCATAATATTACATACGTTTTTCGATGCTCCACACGTATTCCAACAGGGAATATGCCGATATTGTGTACGTGTACGGATTGTGTGACGGGAATACAAGTGAGGCACAATTTGCATATGCCGTGCGGTAT
>JABUQX010050589.1:7500-10000 GCA_015478945.1 Trachelipus rathkii
AAGATGTCCTTACATTATAAATAGTCCTAATATTAAATAAAAAAAAATTAAATGTTGTGAAGAATATAGTTCTTGGAGATAAGAGAAAATTGTTACTATTATAGTGGGAGGATTCAGATAAGATATGGGATAACCTTTTAGAAGGTGTTATGGACCATAGAGTAGGAAAATGACGACAGCGAATGGGGTCCAGTTGAGAACAAACAATGTAGATATGGTGAACAGATTGCAAAGGATGGCGACGGCAAATTTTACAGATGGGAGGAGGATCCCATGCCATGTAGTGGCTGTGAGTGACGTTGGTGTGGCCAATGCGGAAGCGTGCAAGTATCACCTCGCGCAAGCGCTTTCGTCGGTGAGAGGAGGACCACTCACCAATGTTCGGCTTTATATTTCTGCTTCACCTCTCGCTGATCACTCACCTAGCACTCCTGCCAGTAAGACCGGAAGCCTTGTCGGAGAGCAGGATAATAATCAGTTGATGGGAAGCAACCAAGTCGAATGGCATCCGGGAGGTACCTAGAACAGCTCCGGAAAAGGGAGGCGGCCATTTCGGCCTCCCTGTCAGCTATTTCGTTGCCAGTTACGTTACCCCTACGTGAGAGGGGTCCAACATAGCGTAGTAATTTGTTTCTTAGGAGAGTGGAACAGCAGAAAAAATTGTTGTACCGCGGATACCATTGTGTTTTTAGAATAGGGTTTTTTGAGCGCCTGAGGGCGCTGAACGAATCTGGATAAATGACATACGAGTGGTTTTGGTTGAGAAATAAAATTCGAGAAAGGGCAATCATTATAGCCACTAATTCTGCCTTAAAAATTGAAGCATGATGGTGGAGGGTATGCATAGCGCCAGGTCATCAACATAGAGAGAAAAATGGACCGTCGCTGAAATAGAAGTAATGATGCCATTGAATCCGAGAGCAAATAATAATACACTTAGAACACTGCCCTGCGGAACACCTTCATCCAGAGTAAAGTGGTGTGATAGAATGGAAGAGCACCGAACCTGAATGGATCTGTTTGACAGAAAGCATTTAATAAAGAGAGGAAGCTGTCCTCGGAAACCAAGCGAGTGGAGTTTAAAGAGAACCCTAGTTCTCCACGTTATGTCATAAGCTTTTCAAGGTCGAAAAAGACACCAAAAACCATCCCATCAGTTGAGAAGGCTTCCCGGATGTCATGTTGCAGTTTTAACAAGGGATCGTGGTCGAACGATTTTTGCGGAAACCAAACTGGAAGTTTGAAAAAGTCTGGCAACTCTCTAGAACAGGGAGAAGGTGGCCTGAAACCATTTTCTCCATTAATTTGCAAGTATGACAGGTCAGCGAAATTGTTCTTTGGTTGTCCGCCAACTTCGGATCTTTCCAGGTTTGGGAATAGGGATTACAAAAGTTGTAGTCCAAACAGATTTAAAAGAGGATTCGATCCAGATTCTGTTATACAGATCCAGCAAGAACGGTGATGCAGGAGAGTGATTATAACGGAGCATATTGTACGAAATCATGTCTGGGCAAAGAGCACCGTCTTTGATATTCGCCAGTGCAGTTTGATACTCTTCAAGTGTAAAAAGGTATATATATATATATATATATATATATATATATATATATATATATATATATATATATATATATATATATATATATATATATATATATATATATATATATATATATATCAGATTTGTTCATAAAAAGGTTAGAGGTCTGAGCATAAAATTGATCGAAGTTATAAAGAACTAGACTATAGTTCCAAATTAAAGACAAACATGTTCCAATACGTTTCATTTGTAAATATGTAAATTAAAGAAGTTGATAAATCAGACAAAACATGAGTGTTATCGACTTTACCAGTAAAAATACCTAAAAGGAATGAGCATAGTAGTCAAGTCTGGAGTCGGAGAAGTGGACAAAGAAAGCATGCGACAATGTGGAGAGAAGAGAAGAGTCACACGAGCTCTCTCCTCAATGGAGAATGTATGCGACTAGACTCCTCTAGAAAGAGCTCAGAATAATAGTGTATGTATATAATGACTATAATAAAATAAGGAAAGTGATGCGATAACTCGACGGCTAAAAAGAAAATGAAGTAAGTCAGTTAGAGTGAAAGAAGTGAAGAGGCAGAAAGTCATAGACACCACGATAAATCTCCTCAACTTCAAAAAGACCCAAGTGAGAGAAATCGCCCTAGATATGAGATGTGTTCACCATACAAAGCAAACCATATATATATATATATATATATATATATATATATATATATATATATATATATATATTATACTATATATATATATATATATATATATTATATATATATATATTTATTTATTTGAGTCAATGTACAGAACCCACCACGGCTCACAGAGATGTGGCCACGCTGAGTTAAATAATCAACCCATAGTCTGGTTCCTGATATATAATATATATATATATATCTATATGTTTGTGTTTTATTTTTATATATTATTATCTATTTATTATATATATATATATATAAT
>JABUQX010050589.1:15000-20000 GCA_015478945.1 Trachelipus rathkii
TAAGGATTCTGTTCATTGTCAGCCACTGCTCCAGTATATATATATATATATATATATATATATATATATATATAGTATATATATACTATATATATATAGTATATATATATATATATATATATATATATATATATATATATATATATATATATATATATATATATATATATATATATATATATATATATATATATATATCACCCACCTTCTCTCCCCAAGATTGGGGGTAAGGGGCGACGCATGCACCAGAAACAGAAAAGTAGCAGAATAATATGACGCAAGTTGAAAAGAAAGACCAGCCTCACCGCCCCCTTTAAACCTTTTAGTGAAGACTCGTCGCAGCCAGAAAAAACCACCCTAGAGCTTCACGGGACCGGGACAGATCCTAACTATGGCGTCTCGTCAATGTAGGGTTCATCCCTTGGTCCAGGTGGGCCACAACCATACCTCCTCACAAAACCCTGCCATTCACTCCTATTATGCACCTTTCTTCTCGCCTCTGTTAAACTAGCATTCCTCTCCTCAAGGCATTTCTTTGCTGACTAAATCCACTTTTTCTTCGGTCTCTCAACCAGTCGATTCCCAGCACACTCACCACTATACATCCGCCTAATCAACCCGCTATCATTCATCCTTTCCACTTGAAAAAACCGTTTCAACGTACTTTCATTTATTCTCTCATTTACTACTTGCTTCACGCCACACAACTCCCTAATGCGTTCATTCCTGATTTTATCAATTCTTATCACACCTAACACGCCCATTAGATTGTCCATCTGAACACATTGTATTTTAGATCTATACCTCTTATTCCAGACCATATTTTCACTACTATACATTAACACAGGTAACAACACACCGCCATTGTTTTTAAAACCTGGCACACTCAAGACTTAGTTCTTTTACATTCACCAACGATTTAATTGCTCCAGCTCTCCCTCTCTCTCTCTCTCTCTCTCTCTCTCTCTCTCTCTCTCTCTCTCTCCTCTCTCTCTTCATCTCTCTCTCTCTCTCTCTCGTCTCTCTCTCTCCCTCTCTCTCTCTTCTCTCTCTCTCTCTCTCTCTCTTCTCTCTCTCTCTAATCTTCTCTCCTTCTCTCTCTCTTCTCTTCTACTCTCTCTCTCTCCTCTTCCTCCTCTCTTTCTCTCTCTCTCTCCTCCTCCTCTCTCTCTCTCTCTCTCTCTCTCTCTTTCTCTCTCTTTTTTCTTTTTTCTTTTCTCCTCTCTCTCTCTCTCCTCTACTCTTCTCTCTCTCTCTCTCTCTCTCTCTCTCTCTCTTCTCTCTTCTCTCTCTCTCTTCTCTCTCTCTCTCTCTCTCTCTCTCTCTCTCTCTCTCTCTCTCTCTCTCTCTCTCTCTTTTCTCTCTTTTTTTTCTCCTCTCTCTCTTCTCTCTCTCCTCTACACCGTATATATATATATATATATATATATATATATATATATATATATATATATATTATATATATATATATATTATAATATATATTAATATTTAATATATATATATATATATAATATATATTCCAGATGATAGGATACATGTTTAACGAAAAGATAATGCTAAGCGTAGTAGAAAAGTTGCTGGAGCAATGAAATCATTGATGAATGCAAAGGGTTTAACGTTAGAATGCTCTAAGGTTCAGCATGAGGGTATGCTGTTAGCTTTTTTTATTGTATAGTAGTGAAACTTTGGTGTGGAATGCGAAGTATTGATCTAAGTTGCAGGCAGTTTAGATGGATAATCTTAAGGGTATGTTAGGTGTGAAAAAATGTTAGTCAACGTTGATAAGAGTAAGATAATGGTTGTGAGTGAGGACAGTCCTCAGTGTGAAGTTATGTTAGATGTTGAGCAGCTGGAACAAGTGTCTCGGTTTAAATATTTAGGATATATGTTGGATGAAAAGGGAACGTGGATGATGCAGATTTTAGTAGGAAAGTTGTGAATGGCAGGAAGATGGCTGGTGCAATTAAATCGTTGGTGGATGTAAAGGGACTAAGTCTTGAGTGCGCTAGAGTCTTACATGAGGGTATGCTGTTACCTGTATAGTAGTGAGACTATCATCTGGAATAAAAGGAGATGGTATAGAATCTTAAAGTAAACCCCAAATGTGTTCAGAATGGACAATCTTAGGGGCGTGGTAGGTGTTAGAAGAATTGATAAAATGAGGATGATGAACGCATATTAGAGATTTGCAGTTGTCGGGGGTGTGAGAAAAGGGTATTCTTAAAGGTTATATTAAAAGTTAATTTAAATGTATGACTGCAGATAAATACAAAATATGTGAGGGTAAATTAAAATTTTTACTTTAATTTAGAAATTCACTTTTTAATCATAAAGGAGAAAATTTTCCTCAGGCAATAATACTATTTGTAAGAATGTC
The DNA here is from genome assembly GCA_015478945.1 of Trachelipus rathkii. Classification (NCBI taxonomy): domain Eukaryota; kingdom Metazoa; phylum Arthropoda; class Malacostraca; order Isopoda; family Trachelipodidae; genus Trachelipus; species Trachelipus rathkii. The sequence goes on from JABUQX010050589.1 coordinate 17,381, forward strand.
AGAAATAGATCGTTTTCATATTTATTTAGTCTTAAAATTTTAGTGGTTTCTTAAGAATGCTTTTTTGACTGAATTTGTGGATTTTAGTAATGCACATAAAGTAAATTGAGAATGTCTGATGACTGATGTATTAGATCATGGCGTTAAAAGCCGTCAAGAAATAGGAGTATTATGAAAACGAAATAACAGAGATTAGGGAACATACTGTAATTCACTTTTCTAGGTTTTGATGACTTCTTTTAGCAGCCAGTAGTTTTCATTCTATGCTCGTCGATGTTAAAATTTTAGGAATATACTATTTTTTAGGTTTATGGATGTAAACATTTTGTAGATTATTTGCCAGTAATAAAATTTAGCATTTATTTATGATCAGAAATAGATCGTTTTCATATTTATTTAGTCTTAAAATTTTAGTGGTTTCTTAAGAATGCTTTTTTGACTGAATTTGTTGATTTTAGTAATGCACATAAAGTAAATTGAGAATGTCTGATGACTGATGTATTAGATCATGGCGTTAAAAGCCGTCAAGAAATAGGAGTATTATGAAAACGAAATAACAGAGATTAGGGAACATACTGTAATTCACTTTTCTAGGTTTTGATGACTTCTTTTAGCAGCCAGTAGTTTTCATTCTGTGCTCGTCGATGTTAAAATTTTAGGAATATACTATTTTTTAGGTTTATGGATGTAAACATTTTGTAGATTATTTGCCAGTAATAAAATTTAGCATTTATTTATGAATTAAAACGACTAAACCAGCCATTAGAGGTTTACTTTATTATTAGAGGTTTATTTTATTATTTTTTTAAAAATTTTTGCAAAAGGACTTGTTACTGAAATTTATATATAATTTTTTTAGGAGGATACGATGTAGTGATGATGATAGATGAAGATTGCAGTTTTCCAGATGCCCAACTTGAGGACACATTCATTTCTAGCATCTCCTTTTCAAAAGCTCTAGCAGTCTACATCGATTATGTTTTTAACTTACCTATTTAACTTGTTATTTTCCTTAGAATAATTATAATTATTTTCTGTTTGAACATTGATGTTCTGTCATTTTTTTTATTTAAAAAGCCTTTTTTAGAAGCGGGTAACGTGTTTGAGGATAAGAGATCACGTTTAACTCCACAACATGGAGAGCAACCATAACATTTCAATATTCAAATAAATACATTTTTAAGTAAGAAAATTAATGAATCTTGTTTTAAATTTTTTTTTTTAAATTTTTGCTTAAACATTTTAGTTAATATTTTGTTTTGTAGTAGTTTCTACTTTAAAGTTAATTTCTTTTAATAATAATAACAGTACCCTGTACAAATTTTATTTATCACCAGGTCTAGATTGTAGAGCAGGGTTGGCACAAAAAAATCAAATGATTTAAATCAACTGATTTTTTTACCAAGTTTTTTTTATTAAAAAAATCATGACTTTTTTTATTTTTCTTTATTTTTTAGGCAAATTTTTTTTTCTAAATTAATAATTAATCCTAGCTATCACCTAATTAATGATAAATATATTTCATCTATATAATAAGTAAATTCATCAATGAGTTTCAAGCAGGGATGGCAATTTTGGTGATTTTTTTTATTTTAAAAAAATCAATGATTTTTTTGATTTTTTTTATTTCTTTTGATTTTTTCAGATTCGTAACGTCACGCGATATATAATTTGTAACCTGCAAATTATATTTCGCGTGACGTTACGAATCCAAAGAATCAACAATATCAAAAAAATCAAAAAAAAAATCAAGATTTTTTAACAAGAAAATCAACAAAAATCACCAAAATTGCCATCCCTGGTTTCAAGTCATTTTTAATAAAGAAATAAATAAAATTAGAGTACTCAGATATTATACAGTATACCGGTATATATAATTTAAATAAAACTTAATTTAAACTAATATAATAATTATATTTACTAAACTTATTATTAATTAGGTAATAATTAGGATTATTTACTAATTTTATAAAAATAATTAAAAAAGCAATTTGTGTCTAAAAAAATTTTTTTAAAAAAACTCAAAATATCCCCAACCCTGTTCTAGAGTATTAAAGGTACCGGTTCGAGTGTGAAAATTGTTTCATATTTAAGGTTGCATCCCAATTTTTATAGTCTAGGTCATTTTATCATAATATTTGTTCACATATATAAATTTTCTATATTTATTTGTTTATGCATATTCATATTTTTCAATGAATAATTTATTTTTCTGAATTATTTTTAAGAAAAACATTGAAAAGTAGAAAGTTGGTTAGTCCGCCGGGAACCGAACTTCTAAAAAAATCGAGGTTCCGATACACCCCTAATATATATATATATATATATATACTATATCATATATATATATAATATATATATATATTAATTATTAATATATATATACTATATATATATATATATATATATACTATATAATATATATATATATATTAACTATATATAAATAATAAACATACTAATATATATATTTATATATATATATACTTTTTTATATATAATTATATTAATATATAATATATAATATATATACTATTATACTATATATATATATATATAAATATTATACTACTATATATATATACTATATATATATATATAACTATAATATGATAATATA
>JABUQX010050590.1:0-22500 GCA_015478945.1 Trachelipus rathkii
ATAATAATTAATAATATAATATAATAATTATTAATTTATAATATTATATAATTATTAATAATTATATAATAATAATAATTAATAATAATAATTAATAATAATATTAATATAATAATAATAATATAATATAATAATAATATAATATAATTAAAATAATAATAATAATAATAAAATAATAATAATTGAATGATAATAATATATAATAATATAATAATAATAATAAATATAATAAAATAATATAATAATAATAATAATAATAATAATAATTAATATATTATTGAATAATAATTAATATAATAATATTAAAATAATAATATTTAATAATAACATTTAATAATATTTATATTTTGCTAAAAAGATTATTAATAATAACTATTTTGTTTATAATATTTCTTCTTCTTAACACGGCAGAAAATTGTTGTTTGACACGCAATGTGGTATATAAACCCAAGAAAGAATGGAAACAAATCGTACATAGGATTAAAAAACAAATTGAAATTTGAGTTGTATATCTTCTAAATTGGTTTTTATAAAATGTCAAATTTATTCAAAATATATTATATAGATTCACTAATATATAATAATTATATATATATATATATATATATATACTATTATATATAGGTTATCATATAATTATATATATATTATATATATATTACTATATATATATCTTATCATATATATATTCAACTGTTTATAATTAATGAATAGTATATATAATATTATATATATATATGTATACATAGTATTTATATATATTATATTATATATATATTATATCTTATTAATATATAGTATATATTCCTTTGGATATTATCAGAAAAGAGTTAGAGAGGAAAGCTGCCGTAAACATGAATAATATATGTAGTATATATATACTTTCATGTTATGTTGAGCTAATTTTTTTGTGTTTAAACAATTTTCATACTTTCACTATTTTGCTATTTTCACTGATTAAACGCCGAAATTTAGCAACTTTTATAATATGGATAATTAATATACTACTTTATATATAAACACCATTTTACTACAGTACAATGTATAAAAAAGTATTATATATTCGTATATATATTATATAATATAAGTTAGTCCATACCTACTAACGCCTATTAAACTGATTTGAAATATTCGCTAATCAAACAACGCAAAATATTAGCCTTTTCTGTCTCTAAGAATTTTATCCGCCTATTAAAATTAATTATGGAGTATAAACTAATTCTAGTGTAAAAATTAGTTAATCTGTGACAAGATAAAATGAAACAAATAATACTACTAATTTCATCCTTTTGTATCTGTATTTTAAAAACTATAAAAACCATAAAACTATATACAATAAATAAATTAATAATAAAAGTATCTGCAACTTAACAATATCTAAATCCAGATTATATTATAAATCTATAATCTCGCCCCCATAGTAAATTTACTTAAGTTCAAACCACTATATTTGGGGATCCCGTGTCCACCCTCTTGGTGAGGTAGATATTAATTAAAGTATCTAAAATAGCTTAAAGATAGTACTATTAAACTTTCCCTAAACTCTATATACTGACTCCCTTAGACCCTCTTTTCGTATACTGTCATTGCATATGACGTTATTAGTTAGTCAATATATTTAATACCGATTTCTTCATTCTAGAGTAAGTAAGCTAATGACAATAACAGCTAATAGCCTATATCATACCCTAACATACATAGATAATGAATTGACCTCATCGCATTTCCTATAATCCATCCACGTGTACCTCTGTTAATCATTCGCCCTTCGTTAAAACAGCTATATAGAAGACCTTGATCTCTACTTCATAAATAGATAAAATTGTGTAATAAGTCTACAATAATTCGTGAGAGTTGCCAAGGATCACTCTTATTACCTCCTTCTTCTCCAGCCATACATTACTATTGATGTGAAACTCCTTGCCTCTTTATTTCCCGCAAGTTACATCTCCTCCTTATTTAATCCCGTCTGCGCCCTACTCTGAGGAATGCGTCTAGCAAGTCAGGTGGGTTTTACTTTTGCATTATTTTAATTTTTTATTTTCTTATGTAATTTTTTTAATTATTATTACTTACTTATTTATTTTTTGCCCCCCTCCTTTGAAAAGGCATTGCCCGTGAGGGGTTTAATCATGTACAAAAAAAAAAAAAAAAAAAAAAAAAAAAACCAAGAAAAACAATGTCTAAGCTTAAAGGGTGGTAATTGCCCTTGGTATACTAGTTTCTTACCTAGGTATAGCAACTTTAATTTTGTAACTATTTTTAGTACTTGGTATATTTAATTTTTTTTTGTTTCTATCACTTCAATCTAATCTGGCCTCTAAAATAGATACAAATCACAACTATAAAAAAAACAACAATATAATAATAATAATAATAATAATAATAATAATTAATAAAAAATAATAAAAATAATAATATATAATAGATAATATAATACATTCTTTGTGATGGCCATAACAGTGCTGCCTCTTTTGGCCAATCGAGTATTAGCCAAATGCAAAGTTTGATGAACATAAACAAAAGCATTGAGAATGGCATCTCGATGCAGAGGTGGTATGGGGAGGTTTTCATATGCAACAGGAAAGAAATCTGGAGCAGACCAATTTGTCCGATCCAGGTCAATGCGATTAGTAAACTCTTTGCCCACCTTAACAAAAAATAAAAGATTCATATGTTAATAATATATATGTTAATATGGCCTAATAAAAACTATTAAACGGATGAACATTAGCTTCATTTAAGAGATTTTTAAGTATTGTAGATTAAAATAAAATGGACGAAATATTTTTAAAAACCTATAAATATTAAGCATGCCTTATCTGCTTAGCATTTTTCAGATTAAGAGATATCAATAGTGAAAGCATAATTAATGATGGGTTTCTCCAACAGAAAGAGGTAATTTCTTTTTGTTTTGCTTTCAAACTTTTATTTTAGAGTTATATTAAAAACTAATTTTTGTTCCTCAAGCTATACAATTGCTTAAAAAAACAACAACTAAATTTATGTGTTATATAACGAGTCCTTATTAAATATTTAAAAGAAAAACGTTTTTATTTTATAGAATTTAATTATAAAGCAGAGAAAAGAAAACGCTTTATATTATAGTGTTAACTCTTCTTTTTGTGTATTGAACCCTTGCATGCGCTGTACTAGAGATTAACTAGATTTAACAAGTTCGTGAATGCATAAATTTTCTATGATATCATAAAGAGGTTAAAAATTAAATAGGATGCTTTGATAAGAGTTTAATCTATCGTTTGTATTCTTCGTGTGAGATTTATATACTTAAATATAAAAAACATTTTCACCTGAAATAGTGCTCCGTTCGACCAATCTCCAAACCAATTCAAAACGCATCGATTGAAAAGAGCAGGAGAGGTGGCGGCGCGATCTTTTAAACCATCAGTCGAGGGATTCATAGTGAAAACAACATGAAGATTCCTCATTACCTAATCGAGGAACAAAGGTATAATTTTAAATGTGGCAGAGGCATTTTGTTATCAATTTCATACAAAAAACAACTGCATAATAAAAGATTAAAAGGTGAGTAAGGAGACGCACTTGTCCAGTAAACCATTTATAAAGTTCTTCATTTGAGTCAAGCATTAATCCTTCCCTTTGACTTCCTTCTTTACACTGAGTAATCAATGTAGTATATTCATCACCTATATTTGGTAGAGATACATGATGATGAAATAAAAATTAAATTGAACACAAAGACATATACATAAACCTTATCTCATTTAAACATTGCTACTCGCAATTCGATGCTTAAGTCAATACCGGAGTTTCATCAGATGCAACCACACTGCCAATTATTCAGTAACATTAAAACACAGTGAAAAGCTAAAAATATAGGATATGCTGAAATAATCTTTTATTGCCGCTATTGAATAAGTCAGGCTAACCAAAAACTATATAAATTTCACTAAATTCCAATAAAGTTAGATTGAACGGTACTTATACATAAAGACTAATCCCTTCGAATAAATCCTGAAACTCCCATATTTCGCGCACAATGATGTTCATATCTCTCAAGAGAAAGAAGGAATCCGCACGTTTGATTCATTTTCCAAGATAAACAAATCTTTCACTTTGCATCCAGACACCGACGAAGCAACCTGCCTTATAGTCTTCATCGAAATCAGTCAGCAGATGTATATACTTGTGAAACCTCAATAAGCAATAAAAATATAGAGTATTGAATTTCTATAAAACTTACAAATATTTCTTGAATAAAAATCCAGGAACAATATTTAAACGTAACTCACCTTTTAACATAGTTAAAAATCCATTCATCCAAGCCACAAAACGAGATAATGTAGTTTTGCCAGCTCCTGATGCTCCAATAAGTAGTAAATGGCCTTGAGGCTGTCGGAAAATTCTGTCTATTCGTAAAACGTGATCTAAGACCTCATTAAAAAGGACCAGAGGCACATCCAATTCTTCTTCATAGAAGACCTATGTGAATAATACAGTAGATAAACTTCACATAACTCATAAAATCACTATTGCTTATATTATTGTCTCTAAATATTAATATAGTTTTAACTGATAATGTTATGTTGCCACAGTACAATTTAATTAACTATCCACTAACTAACCCTTCAAAGATCGACATACCTATAGAGACATATCATGTAATGTTCAAGAACAAACCAAAATGGACCTACGTCAAATGAATGGTTCGGTGGAGGTGTGATGGTATGACCCACTTTTGAGTGGTTACTATTGTTACCATTTTTAGCACTAAGAAAGCTTAAAACACTCCTCTGAAGGAATAGAAGCGTGACTTGATCAATCAAAAAGGAATGATGTTCCCTCATGATGAAAATATGGTCACAAACAGCAAAGACCACATGTCAAAAAATTGAAGAAAAAGGTTCGGAAAATTCCCCCACCCACACCTCTTATTCTCCAGATTTTCCCTCATCTGATTACTACTTATTCCAGAGTTATTCTAATGTGCTTTACTAAATACACATGATGAGGTGAAAACTACCCTCTCTACATCCTTTTCCTCTAAACAAAGACTTTTACTAAAAATGGTATAAGAAGCTTGCCAATAACTGGAAGGAATGGATTGATAATGATGGAATCTAATGTAACTGAATACATTCTAATAGAACAAAATTTTAATATCTATTTTTCCTGACCCAATAATTCGGATATTTTTCATCATGGGCTAATAGGTTAAAAAAAGAAACACCTCAAATGTTCAAAAGAAAATCCCATAGATATTGAAAATAGACAGTATTGTGAATTATTTACATAATTCCCCACCATTTGAATGAATGTGGAGAGAGGTTTCGCCTATGGCTCGAATTAGCACCCTTTCTTCCTCTAATTTTGGCATCAGTCATATTAGAGACCTTTTCCTGTGTATTTACTTCAATACAGTTTCCAGCTCAATTTGAGAACTCAATTTTTAAATCTTCTTTTAAGAGTAATGAAATTTTGCATCAAAACAACCATAACCTTTTTTGAATACCATCTCGCAAATTTAGTTTGTTTGACACCTTTTCTTCCCCTAAATTTGACGTAGTCACATAATAGGTTATCAAACTATATATTTATATCAATATACCATATTTGGTCCAATTAGAAGCTCTGTGAAACTTTCAAATGAGCTTCCTATAATCTTCATCACATACAGCACACCAAAGCTGCACATGTGATTTCCTACTTAACAATACATATTTTTAAAATTCTGTCAACGGATTTGTACTATTGGTGTTTAGCTCTTCCCAGTGGTATATAATTTCATATTTGCACATAAAATTCCAATATTCAGGCAGGTAGTGCGTAGTTTAAAAAGGGGCGAAGATATTTTATGTATACTATTGTGTTGTCCAAAGTTTGTTCCCATTAATGCCCTCAATGAGTTTAATTTATTTGTGGCTCTAGATGTAATGTTGTTGATTTAAGGGGGTGAATGTCACATGTGTGTCAAATGTCAAATGGTGGGTTGTTTATTAAGAAGGAGTCTATTATTTGAAAGAAAAATTGTTGGGTGTAAGTTTGATTCTCATTTATCTGTTGTGAATAATAATGTTATAAAAGTATTTTTTGGGTGATGTGATCATTCTGATAGAGGAATTTTTGGGTGATGTGGTCATTGTATTTCTTATTAGCCACGGTTCCAGTTGGTCTATATAATGTAGTTCTCTGCATGCTGTATTTATGGAAGAGTTTTGACCTGTGATTGTTAGGTCATTCGCATAGCTATTCATTTTTATAAGAGGGGTATGTGGCGTTTGGTAGATCATGCATAAAGAGATTAAAAAGTGGTGGTGAGAGGACGGCTCCCTAGGGGATTCCGTTATATAATTTGTATGTATGGGAAGAGTGGTGTCTTTGTATGACTCTAGCTCTATGACCAAATAGGAATTTTTTTATTTTCTTGTCTTTGGAGGTCATATTCGTATTAGTATTTTTTCTATTAAAATGTGCTGGGGGGGGGACTGTGTCAAATTCCTTGTTAATGTCTATTGCTACCTGGAGGGTGCGGGAAGGGTGGAAGGAGATTGGTTAAAACCAGTAAAGATGTGTTGTGTTAAATTGGTTAGGTAGAGGAGCGTTTTTGAAAAAAAATCTGTGTTGTGTGTTTAATAAAAGGAATGAAGGGAGATATTCTATTCAGGATTAGTTTTTCGAATACTTTAGATATTGTAGAAAGTAATGAAATAGGTCTAAATGAAGCAAGGTTTTTCGGCTTTAGTATAGAGATTATATGAGCAAGTTTCCATAGTGGTGAGAGTATTAGTTTGCCAAACAACATTAAATTTCTGAGTTAGAGCTATGATTGCTTTGATACCTATGTGTTTGGAGATGGATATTGGATATTTGGTCTGATCCCACTGCTTATGAGTTTTTTTTTGTTTTTTTTTTTGACAGTGTTGATTACTTGTTTTTTATTATTATTTTTTTTAAGTCCTTTAACTGTTATTGGTTGGCATTGTGGGTTTATGTCTGATTTTTGAATAGTGTGATATAATAATATTGCATTGTTTTAGGCTGGGGATTTTATTGTTTTGCTTACATATTATCTCTGTGGGTTGGGGTGGTTGAGTGTGTGATGAACGGATTTTTTTGTTATTGTGCAAAATATTCTTGTTGTGCAAGTCTTATTATTTAGTTTTTTGGGTATATTTCTGCCAGTTCTCTTTCTTATTTGAGTTGATTAAGGTATTTATGGCATTGTTAATGCCAATTTATTTTCTTGTATATATAATATCCCAAACTGTAACCAAGCCTCTGGAGACTACAAAATCGATAGTCTACAAAACGGTATTATGCACAGTTCCCCCTTTTACTAAAGCCTTTTGAATAACCAAGCACCAGAATGACACTTAAAGGAAAAAAATCAAAACATAGATTCGTTCACCTGAAGAGGCTCCACAAAGCAGGAGCGAAAGCTAGTGTATTGTAAATTTGTTTTAAATGTTTTAAAGTGTAATAAAATATAACTCTAATGTATAATGGCTAAAGGGTAAAACTAATAAATAATAAAAATAGCAAAAATAGCGATCAAGCATTTGAATTAAAACTATATATATAATAAATATACTTAGTAAAAATAATTAACGATATACCCTGTACTATATATATATATATATATACTAATAATATTATATATACTATATATATTAAATATGGTAAATTATAATATAGATTACATATCTTTATAATATATATAATATATAATATTATTACATAATAATATTATATAATATATAATAATATAAAAAAAATATATATATATATATATAAATACTATATACTATATATATATATATATATATAACCTTAAAGTCTAAGCTTACATATTCTCTTAGTCTTCTGTTCAACTCGAGGAGTCCTTAGAAAGACCAATTTGAGTAAATATAGGGCGACGAGAGCCTTTCTCTTTCCAAGTGGGAAATGCGTGCAATAACTTTAAAGAATATATCTTATATATATTAGTATAACATTTTTAAATCGATCCTTATATATATATATATATAATAGATTATATATTATATATATCATAATATATATATAATATATATATATATTATAATTATAATAATATATTATATATGCATTTATGTTTAGAATTAATATAAGTTCTATTCTATAAATACTATGAGCGTATACTTCTTATACGAATTCTTAACGTAGTTAAAGACAATGTATACCTTCATAGCTACAAATCATTTAAGTTCAATGGTCCACTTTCTCTCTTCATCAGTAACTAATCTGTCGTGGAAGAGTCTCAATGCTTCGTGTGCCCACAAACGCACAAGACCATCAACCTCTAACGTCTCCAAAGGTCTACAAATTAAAATTAATGATCAGTAAATATCCTAAAGGAAAATATGAAATCCAAATATCAAAAGAAATCTTACCTAATTGCTTCACAAATTCCTCTAACCCATCGTGTCATTTCACGAGGTGAATAGACGTAATGTGGCTGCATGTCCTGAGTAAATTTCTCTTAAAATTAAATAAAATTCACCATGAGTTTAATATAAAAAAGTAATCATCAAAATAAAGAAACAAAATTTATATTCCAGCAAACTCATTTACAGATGTATTCGTGATTTGAATCATTAAATAAAAAATTAAATGAAATTTTTTAGACTTTCTTTTTTATACTATTTACCTACAAAATGAATGATTCTAAAGCATAGCTCGATTGAAAGGCCATAAAGTCTTTTCCTAAGAGATCAATTATCATCCAGGATAATCAACATATACACAACAGGAACACTGACGTTAAGAATCACAGAGCGTTGAGAGTGGAAGGGATCATTGGAGGTATAGCCAGCACCACCAAATCCTATGAATACTTCTAAAGTTTAACCACGCTTTGATCGGGGAAAAGATTAGCAAAATTTTCCAAAAGATTTAATTAATATAAAAATTCAACTAAACATTTAACACAGACAAAGCCTATTTAACCATTAAATAACCTTTAAGGAAAAAATATTCAAAAGTTAACCTTTGTATATTAAAATACCTGAAATACGATAAAATCCGCCATGCTCCACCATCTGACGCAGAAAACTAATAACTCTCTGAGTTCCATATTTATCCATATCAGGTAAATTTATCTCATCACAGAAAACAACTAACCACTTTCCTAGCTGCACGGGTGAAAGAATAATGCCATTTGGGGTTTTTCTATATTCGCAATAATGATCAAAGGTTTTTAAAACTAGTTCTGGATTAGTTGCACTTGAAAAGTTTAATCCAACTACTTCTAAATCAGGAAGAGCTCTCAATGCTGAGAAAAGAGTCATGGTTTTTCCAGATCCTGGCGGACCGCATAACACTAATGGTTTATGTTCTGCTAACCAGGTATATAAGAGAGCTTCATGTCTCACGGTATCGACAGTAGGAACCACAACATCAGGAGCAGCCACTTTATGGGTTTCAACTTCCATAACAGGAACTTTGGCAGACCAAAGTACCCATTCCCCATTAATATTTACTTCATAGTCTATCAATGATACATCTCCAGGTGGAAGTGCTATTGTGGTTGAATTTCGTATAAAATCTCCCATGTCACTACGGGCTTTCAGTTTTCCATCACCGGCAAAACTCCAAATGATAGAATAAATTAAGGCCTTAGGAATGTACCTTTCTAACTGATCGGACTGCATCGGGAAATCAGAATGTGTATTGTTGTACTGCACAACATTTCTTATAGCTTGATTCAACAAAGCAAAGAGAGAAGACAGTGCCCTCATACGAGTGAAGTCCATTATATGCTCTATATTGCTTACAGCATATTCCAAACACTTAACAACTAAGCCATCTGGTGTGAGATGTGGCAGAAGTATACTCGCTGCATCCCTTTGGACCTAAAAAAAAAATTTGAAAAGTAAAAGAATGAAAGCTTGTCATTAAACTTAAACATTCATTTATAACTTCCAAGCAATGAGACAATTAAATACCTGGAGAGTAGGGGATATTTCCTCTTCCTTGGAATCAGACTTTTTCATGAAACTACTTTCTTCCTCTATATCTTCAATAGGAATATTCTTAATTCGAGAGAGGAAATTCTCGAAGATCATCTCAACTGATAAAACATCTTCTGAAAACCAAACCATGCCACAACGTGAGACTGTAGCCAAAGTTGCATACTTCAGATCTTGCACCTACATACGGTATATTTAAAAATTAATTAGTAAAGGCAAACAAATATTATCCATTTTAATTAACCAAAGATAATATAATTGGGCGAAAAGGGGAAAGAACAAACCTCGAACATAATGCGAACGTTTGGTGGAATAGAAAGTCTCTCCCCGTTAGGTAATGTAAGGAGTTTATTGTCATCTAATTATTATTTATACATTATATGACGCACATAGCATATACAGCAGATTTCATTATTAGTGGCTATATTTATTTTTATTATGCTTATAAATTATTTTATTTAGAGCATTTATTGGTGAAATATTTGAATAGACACTATTAAATTATTTTAATAATCATAAGTAATAATATGATTTTACAACTATATGTATATCTATTAGATTGATTTCAAATAATTGTATCATTAGGTCTAATATATATATGATGAATTGTATTATTGACATATGCTCTTTGATAAATATTTCTTATTGATATAGGTACCTATTTAGAAAGCTCATGTGAATGGCTTTAAACACATATATTACCAGTGTGAATGTATATTATTATTGAATTTAATTCGTAAGTAATATAGTATGGTAGTGGTTGCTAACTGGTGAGTTGTTTCCTGTTGATTTCATGATTAGAGTTATATATTTGTATGTAAATACTCTATATTCATTTTAAGTTAGTCTTTTGCTTTATCCTAACATAATTACACTACAATATAAGGGAAATGAGGTATAGTATTGTTTATTGCCTAATGTGGTATTGTGAAATAGAGCATTAATAGCTCGATATAAATATAGTGAATCATTTTTTTGATTATAATGATATTAATTTACTTTGAGTTTTAGCATTCACTCATATTGTCATAACTAGGAGTGTTTATTCTTGAGTTCACTAGCCTGTGTTCAAACCTACTAGTTAATACTGTTATCGTTATTATGGTTATAGATTACGGTAATCGAGGACTGCTAGTTATTATGTATTGAATCGTCAGTATTCATAATCTCAGAAATGTTACTTCTGATAGAATACTTGTAACTTATAATGTAAATTATTGATTATTATTATTATGTACAATGATAATGATTGATTTAAATGTATATGTAATGTGAACTTTTTGTATTTACATATAGTTTTGTATAAGAGTGAGTTTAATCATATTAATTTGTTAGTGAACTGTTTTAGTGAGTATATGGATGATCTATATATATTCGAGAATTATGCATCGCCTAATTATATATAATATATTGATTATATGGGCTACTGATTTTGGAACATGCTCATGATGAATGATATATATTATGATGATTTTATTGTATTGTAATATTGATGATATATGGATTATTTATTATTAAACAATCTTGCAAAGTCACTACTCTGTTAATTTTATTTAATTAGAGTAAAGCATATTATAATATTAACAAGATATATATATTTTCTCATTTATTACTAGAGTAAAAACTAAATTTATGTTGTTAAAATCATAAAAGATGCCAATAGCAGAAACTGAATTCTGACACAATCTATTAGATTGAGGTATGTGTAGTCTGCTACACTTTTTAGAACTCGGTAGTTATAGCCCATATTAATTTCAATTGGTGCTCCGTGTGGTGGGAACTCTATTAATTATATATAGAGTATAGTGGGATAGGATAGATTAGCAGTTAGATCTGTGACTAAAATAATTACACTTATATTGAGTGCAGTGTTTATGCGGATATAATTTGATTTAGGGTTACTGATTGCTTCATTGAGTTATTCCAATTATCCTAGTTCTCGAATATCCAAAGTGGTCGTGCTCGGTGGTGGTGGTGTAGACTTGCAGTACAGTTAATACAATGTTATAATGATTTTTTAATGGGGGTGGTATTGTGAATACAAGTATATTATTCATGACTACTTATACATTAATTCGGATATCATATAAACATTTATTTTGAAAGTAAACTAGAAAATAACGTACTTAATAATTATTTATTAATATCTAAGATATTCATTTGAAGGCATTCATGTTTCGTGATTCCCCGATTAATTGATCTCACACTTATTTATATTATTACTTACTATTTACAGTGAATTTTTAGGGGGAATAATATACTTATTGATTATTTTGTTGCTTATTTATTGATCATTTCCACTTATATTATCGAATTGTAAGTGGTCGAGACTTTGTGCTGATGCAAGACTCTTACTATTGTCGTTATTATTAATTTTGTATGTGCCTATTTATCAGAAATTTTCATTATCATAATCATTAAATATTACTTATTAATTTATTAATTATTTTATTATTGATTATTGATTTAAGGTTGATTATAAGAAATTTTAGTTAAATAAATGTATAAATGTTTTTTATTACTTACTGGATATATTAGTTATTATTTATTATTATTGCATTATTATTATTAATTGATTATTGTTTATTTATTATTATTATTATTATATTATTCATTATTATTATTCATTATTATATTATTATTATTGATTATTATTATTGTTATTTATTAATTATTTATTTTTATTGATTTATTATTTTATGTATAGTTTTAGATTAGATATAGGTTCTAATCTAATTGCCTCACCTACGGCATTACGCCGGGGGCGGTAGGGTTAGGTAGGTCACGTCGGTGTTTATTGACTCCCAAAATACTTATATCCCTTATTACTATATTATTAATTTAATATATATATCCTATTTAAATAATTACAGGTATTTATTTTCATTGTCAATACTCATATTAGTATTATTAATTATATATTGATTATTATGATTATTAGGCATATATTATTATTACTCTCTATTAATTATTAGTATTATTTATTAGTTATTACTTATTTCTCTAGCTCAAATTATTATTAATATTATAATGAAAGAGTTAAAATGTTTAATGTTTTTGTAGCATATTATTATTTATTATTGATTATTTATTATATTAATATATTATTATTATTAATTATTATTTACTTATTATTATTATTATTATTATTATTGATTATTATTATTATTGATGTATCCTTATTATTTTATTATTATTAATTATTATTCCATTGTTTTTCATTATTTTTAATTAATATTGGTATTCAATTATTTTATGTATTATTATTATTATTATTATTAACTTAATTATCTATTATTATTATTATTATTATATTATTCCCAAATCTATTATTATTTGATTATTGATTATTTAAAGGTGTCCTATTAATTATTATCCTATTATTAATTATTAATTATCTGATATATTTTATATATTTTATTATATCATTATTATTCATGAATTATTATTATCTCATTATTATTATTATTATTTAAATTATATTGTTATTTTTTATGGTTTTTAATTATGTTTATAGTACTCATTATATTAATGTAAGTTTTCGGGTTTCAAAGGGACACAATATTTGTGTTTGGCAATTAGTAGCACATTTCACATACTAGGAGGAAGATTACAAATTTTAGTTATTATAATGAATTGATGTATTGAAAATTGTAAAATATGTTGTCAAATTACAATATAAAAATTTATGTAATCTTTGTTACTTATAAACTTAATTGGTATATTGCTCTTTCGGAATAAATTATGTTTGAATTGAATAATTTTGAATTTTATTATACGATAATGCAATGTTTAAAAAAGTTTCCTTTTGTACAGTTAGTATATATATATATATATATATAATATATATATATATATAATATATATATATATAATATATGAATATATATATATATATATATATACCTATATATCATAGATGAAATATATATATAGTATAATATAATATTATATACTAATTATCTTACATAGGTAACCTTCCACTCCTAATATTTACCTACCATACTCTTATTCTCCTATCAACTTAACTACTATGGTACATTATTTACGTATTCCCTTTCTTCAGCATTATCTATATAATTATATTTATAAATCATACCATATAACCTTTAGGATATATTACCAGTTCTCTATCACTAGTAACCCTACATTTACCTATAAATACATACTTCATATACTAGTATTTACTGTTAACATATGCTATATAACTCCCACTCAATACCCCTTAATACTACCTTATCATATTATCATAAACTACCCCTCTTATACATATTATTATATATACACACCTTTTTAAGGTATAACTAGATCTAATATATGTTACTACTGCATACTATACTAATAACCTTCTTATCTATATAGAAATAATATCTACTAGTCATCAAGAATATTTTTATATCCTATAATAAACATAAACTAGAAGTGCCCATGGCAATTATAATGTAAGATAAGGGATAGTGGTATATATATAATATATTACCTATATATACTATTAACATATGATTATAATATTATAATAATATATTATACTAGATATATTTTTCATCATTAAGGTATATATATATACCTAAATATTATATTTATTTATATATAGTTTATTTTATATATTACATATATACTATATTGCATACCACTATATATATATATAACCATATATATATGTAAATAATATATATATATATATATACCTATTAATACTATTTATTAAATATATAATTTATATATACTATTATTATATTACTAATATATACTCATAATTTGCTAATATATATATAATACATATACACTAATAATATATATTATAACTATATAGGATATATATAAGTAAATTTTTTATTTTCTTTAAAATTAAAAATTTAAGGGATGGCAATATTTGTTTACAAAGACATACTACGTGAAGGTAAACGTAGACTTCGATAACAGCTTCTGGGCCTTTTTATTATTCTGACTGGGAATGAAATAAATTGTCAAATTTCTTATTAACCGTATTTGATTATAAGTTACTCAGAATACCAACCCGTTACCCATATCCACTTCCAGATGATTTGATATTACTATTTGTCTGTACTGTTATCTATTATTTAATTGTATATATTTTCCATCATTTTAGTGTTTCACTCGCCAGTACATGCCAAATGTTCGTAATCTTAATTGTTACTCAAGGCTGGTATAATATAAACTGAGGGTCGAAGCAAATATTTTTAATAACTTTGTTTCCGCTTTTATTGGTTCCATATGGTCAAATGGTGTTACTTGTGGTTAATATACATGTCTCTGTGTTCGGCTCGTTACCAATTTTATCATTAGTTTAATTTATTTTTTTTACGTCTGAGAAAGTGCATTCTTTTTGTGATTTATTGTGAAGTTGTAATAATTTTATATTATTTTAGACAGTAGTAATGTTCTGTCACAAACAAATTTCCTGAAGGTCCTGATATTGGCTTATTTTATTTTGAATCATGGTGAAATCAGGTTGTTAATTATCAATGAAAGTGTGAGATAATAATATTTGTTATGTCCATAAATTTTCATAGTGCGTAGTCTACGATTGCAATTGTAAAGGTGTTAATGCAATGCAGCCGATATTGTTGCCATGTGTCGCCTGCATGTAAGCTTTTATTTGAATTAATTAATTTTCAACCTGATTTCAAGAGTTTATTATATTTGTTAATTAAATATTAATTAGTTATCCATGTTAATGTTTATTTTACAACAGCTTTGTTATATTTTGATTGTCTAGATATTTGCCTTAACAAGTAAAAGTTGTTTTAATTACTGCTAGACATACTTTCCAATTGAAAGTACCGTTTGAAGATAGTCAGCTGTGTTCACATTTCAAAACAGACACCTTCAGTAACTGATTGTTTTGTATCATACATTTTTTTCTGCTTAACCCATACAAAGTTCATTTTTCCCAAATATCTTTACAGGTCTATATGAAGTTTGAGGTTAATTAAGTAAGATTTGGAATTATATTTTATATATACATTTTGGTTATAAAATATTTGATTTTATATTTATATCTATATAATAATATAGTATATACATAGTATATTAATATAATTAATATTATTTATAACTATATATATATAATTATATATATATGAGCCTATATAGTTATTGATTATATTATATACTATATTATACCCATTTATGGTCTGAGTATGTATAATAAATGGGTCTTTAAAGCAATCACATAAAAGTTTGGATATATTTTTTGAAGTGTTGTTATATATAATTCGTTATGCGCTGGGAATGTTGATACGCGTGTTACATATACATATGAGTTCATGTTTCGTTGATATGTTATTGTGCAGTAGTATGTTGAAGATATATCTGAAGGTATTACATACTAGTACTTTGCAGTTTTCTGGAGTACAAGTGACAATGACGTATATAAGTAGATATCGTCTGGCATCGTAGTTATGAATATTATCATCGGCATGTATAATAAACTGTTCTCTTTGTGTACAAAAGCATAGTACATATTTGTCACTTATTTTTGTTGATTATTAAAGTATTTTTAGAAGCTTATCCCAGTGGGTTGTTGCTCTTGTTCCAATAGGTGAATTTTGTTTACTTACTTATTCATAGTTACAGTCAGATTGATTAGATGTAGGGAGTCGTCACTGGTGCAGACGAGGTATTTTATGAATGCAAGGAATTCATTGATTCATGTATCTGTAACTTAAGGAATTCACATTGGATACAAGAGATATCCGTGTTGACCTTGGATTGGGTATCATATAAGTAATAGAAGAACCCGTTCGGCTGACAGTTATGGTATTCTTGAAACCAGGTATCAGGGAGTTACGTGGAAGAGGGTTCCCGTGATGTTTTTATTGATTGGTCTAGCACTGCAATATATTGGCAGACAGGCGAATATCCTTGAATCCTTAACATGGAAGCTGGAAGACTAATGATACCAATATAAGTGGTCGATAGAATTTTAATAAGTGTTTGATGGTGTTCTTGTTCACTGGGGGCCTGGACCAAGGAAGTATTTATTTACAATTTATTGTGAGTGCGTATTCAACAAATCATTAACAAAATCTTATTTGCCCCACAAGATATTGAATCTTATTTAAAATTCGAAGATTATATTTACCTGAACTGTATCCTGTTTTTTAGCGCAATCAACGTAAGAATACATAAGAAAAATGTAGTCCACTCTAGACCAATTCATACTCAAAGCATTAACTTCATAACACATAATTCTTATCAAAAATTTATAAATGGCTGGTCTCATATTTTGATAAGCCATTTATCTTGGGAAATATACTTCATCAAATGCACAGACGCTAACGTATCATGAAACATTACATATAAAAATGAAAATTAAAATCTTTCCAACCACACTCGATGTAGTTATAGCTTTGATGTGACTTCGTTGTTCACCAAAGTTCCAGTTGATTTCACGTTAGATCTCTTAGAACTGCATATTACAGAGAATAATATAGATTTATAACCCCCTTTCCCCCAAACAAACAATTAATCACATTAATCACCACTGAGCATGCATATTTCTTTTTCAAAAACAATTTAATTATAAAACAAATCTCCCTGTCTGTGCATGGGTTCTTACACTTCTCCCCTAACTATTTACGCAACATGATATATGGAGCTTCACATAAAAAGTATCGACATACTTTTTCGCCACTAAACTTTACTGGACATTTCTGGCTATGGCTAACGTTGATCATCTATTTAGAGTGCAAACTATGACAAATTAATTATACCATGTTAGATTTTTTAAATTTTATTAATAAACTTTAGAAAAAAAGATTTAAATTTACAGTAGAACATTCTGAAAACAATAAAATAAACTTTTTAGCATAAACAGATCTATGGAACACTAACTCGGAACAACCTCCTGGTGGTTTAACAATTTTCGTAAACACCAACACTCTAACCTGTCCTAATACACCGGTACTTCATCACATGACATTTCTACAAAAACTGCCGTTCTTAGCAATTTATTCCTAAGAGCCTATAAATTATGCAACCCACAATAATCTTCAGAACCAGAAATATAAAACAATTCAAAAAAACATGTTTTCCTGCTAAAATTACAAATGATAAGTACAAAGTAAGACGCAACCTTGAAAACCACGTATAGGTACATCTGTAAGAAAAAGCTTAAAAATAAATTTCTACACCACTACTACAACTACTAATGTTAATTTCACCAATATATTACCGGTTTACTAATTTACAAAAATCAGTGCATACGTAGATTAATACAACACTAACATAAACGATGTAACAATCTAAAACTTTTACTAAAACATGTAGCTAAACTTTCAAAATACACACCAACAAACAACGGATTCAGGCATATATAACAATTAACTGTGCCATGAATTGTACCGCCCCTTCATATATGAAGAACAATAAACTATATATAAAGATTAAACCAACATAAAACAGATCTAAAGTTTGAATAACCTTGTCATCTTCGTTAGTCCAAGCACAGACAAAATACACATCACAAATAACATTAATTTGCTCTAAACCAATCATCCGTACCAGCTGCCAAGACTACTAATATGCGAAGCTATAGAGTCATTCTATAATAAAAAACCTCGAATAAATTTTCAATCTTCAGCAGGGGCGAATTTCTCTCATGAGACGTGATCTACAAAACTTTTAACTTAAAAGGAATCGAGGGTCTCTCGAAATAAAGTACAAGAAGTTTAACTTCATTCGAGAATGTTCCATCAATGAAAAGTGTCGCAGTCTGATACCCGTTGCCGAGCCTTATATGATAAAAAAATGTGAAATTCATTTCAATATTTTTTTAATTATATATAATTCTTTAAAATCCTGAAGAAGTGAGAGGAGCATGTCCACGAGAAAGCTCCGAGTTGTCTGTAATTATATATATATATATAGATATATATATATATACTATATATAATATATATATATATATATATATATACGTATTATATATACTAAATAGTATATACTATATATATATTATATATATATATAGTTATAATAATAAAAGACACAGACCACATATACATACTGCAATAACGTACATTTACGTTGGGAGGTTCTTTCCGCAGGGAGAGAATCTATAGCTTATAAACATTACAGTTACTGCATAATTATAAAAGCAAAATGTCATTTTAACTTTGATGATATTCATACAACTTTTGTGAAGACCTCCAAGAGAATAATAACTTTTTGCATTCTAAAATATGCATATATGTAAATATCTTGTCTTCCTTAGGAACGATATTCCTTTCGTATTTCTACATATAATATACATAGCTTAAAGGTTTTTAACCTCTATTTTAATTTACGTCTTGATAGTAGATAAAATTTTTATTCATGTTATTAATAACGAATTGAATCAAGGCTTGAAGCATTTTTCAAAATTTTCAAGGAATCCTTTTCAAGAATTGAAACGTTCATCAAGATCTCAAGAAATTCTTTATAATTTTTAATAATGGTCTCAATTCTCTTCATCTAAAGATTATAATTTATTTTAGTTATCGTATTTACTATGATAATATTTCCATTTCCATCTTGTGTGTTCATAGATACGAGTATTAAATTATTAAAATATTGATGGCTAATGAGATAATTAATTAAATTATTTATTTTTCGAAAATCATGATACAAATCATGTAATTATATTGATTGATTAAATTAGTTAAATTGTTCATAATATGAACTTATTCAATAACCTAAAGTGTTCATGATTTTAATTAATTAATTTAAATTAGATAACGGTTATTCAAAAATTAGATAAAACTTTTAAATTCTTAATTTTCTCTAGCTTTAAAACAATTTAACACCAAATCCAAATTACTAATTTTTAAACAAATAACGAAATATCAAAATATTATACATGGGAATTAAACCTAAATTGTTTTTGGTTCAAGCGAAATAAGTTTTAAAAAACAAACCTTGTTTTTTTTTTTGTTTTCGTTTAAACCAATTAAAAAAAAATTTTTTTTCAATATTAATTTTTATGAATTTTTTTTTTTTTGCCAATTATCCCAATGAAAAAGGCAGTGAAAAGAGTGCTCCTTAAAGTGAAAAGTGTTGACCTATCTTCAATACCCTTTCCCTATATCTTTTCTATTTAGTCTTCTGTTGCGTTTTTTACTCATGTGGATTATTTCAACTGTGTATTTCAATTATTAATAATTTTTTTTTATTTTTTGTTTTATGGAAAACACACCTTCCATTCCTTTTATCTTATTACTCTACAAATTTTTATATCATAATCTTCATATGAATACTTTTGATTTTAACTCTTTCAAAAGATTTAACTTTTTCCAAAGTTAACTTCAATTATAATGAACGTCTTCTTCCAATTTCCACCTTTTTTCTTTTTAAATTTTAAACCTCTTAATACATTTGATAATTCTTTCCAGCTCATTAATTTTAGTCAATTAAGCTTTATCTATTTAATTTTAATCATAATGTATTATATATATATATTTTATAATAAATTTCTTTTAAATTACAGCAAAGAAATTATACAATTTTTGGGACTTGTTTATTATAAAATAATATATTTATTCATATATAAAAAAAATTATAATTTATTTTTATATAATTTTCTTTAGTATATAGCTATATAAGATATTCTTCAAAATCTTTTCAAACGTCCTTTCTTTCTAGTATCCCTTTACTTTTAACATATTTTTCATAGATTCACTAAATTCATATCTTATTGAGTTAACCTATAATTATCTAATTTTCAATTCTCATTTATTCCCACAAACATTCATACAGATTTTGGTGTGATTATAAGCAGTAATTTGAAAGTAGATAATCAGATTTTGGAAGCAAGGAATAAAGGTAATAAGATGCTAGGTATAATAAATCTCAATGTTGTTTACAAGAGTAAGGAAGTTATAAGTAAACTGTATAATAGTTGTTAGGTCAATATTAGAGTATTGTGCACAAGTTTGGGCATCATATTTAAGAAAGACATAGAATATGCAGAGCGAGTGCAACGTAGGGAAACCAAGATGATTTCTGGGTTTGAGGGTAAGAGCTATGAGGAGAGGCTGAAGGAGTTAGGAATGTTTTCTGTATAAAGGTAATTTCTCAGAGGGAACATGATACAAGTCTACAGATATTTACATCTATTGATAATACAGAGACCAATAAATTCTTCATAGTAGACCACTGATGAGAGACCAGGGAGTACAGTAAGAAAATTAAGAAAGGCATGCAATCTTGATATATAAGAAAATATTCACTCAAAATAGGGTTGTTAATTTTTGTAATGGTTTTGCCACAGGAGGTTGTTGATGTGACTCGATTGCACCATTTAAGAAAGGATTGGATAGGTATATGGATGGTTTGGGTATCATATAGTCATAGTGTATATATGGTATATATATGTATATATGTATAGCTATATTAATATATATATATATTATATATATTAACTTATATATATATATATATATATATATATATATATATATATATATATATAATATATATATATTCCTGTTATAGCTATAGTATATTTGACTAACGCAAATTGGTAGGGTTTTGATTACAGTAGTGATTAAGGTTAAACTGCCATGTTATGACTCTAACAAAGTTATTAAAGCTTGTTGTATGGGTTAGCATGTACTTTAGCTATAGCTTTTTTTTCTTTTTGGATTCTGGTGTGAATATTTTGTGATTACTTCTATTGGGTTGACTGGGACAGTCTCGATAGGCTCATGTGACTTCTTACTCTCTCTGTATTTCTAATGTTCTAATAAATTCTTTTCCCATTTAATATAATTGTACCTGGGCCAATAAAGAAAGTAAATACCTGCTTTCTCAGGGATTTTTCTTGCATTCGAAAATTAGTCTTTGAATGTTTTACTGTTTTAAATCCTATCAATTTCAGTAATATATATATATATATTATATATATATATATATATATATATATTAATATCTATATATAATTTTTATATATATAATATATATATAATATAATTATATATACTTACTTCTGCCCCTGGCCCACCTTAATTGCAGGCGCACATCTGCTATCCAGGAAAGCCGGCTGCCGATTCTGGGCGGTTCACGGTCAAGTGAAAGAAGTTATAGAGAAATTGGCGCGGGGGAACGTCGAGAGCAGGGCACCTCAGAAGGAGGTGCTTCTGTGTCCTGGCATTGTGACATCTTTTAGTGCAAGTGGGGGGAAGGTGATCGTTGTCTAGTTTGAAATCTGTATTTATAATGCACGAGCCCCGGGTGGTGACCTGATCTGCTCCGAGTGAGGTCGATTTGGCCTTTTCTGGACAGCGTTTCTTCTCTAGGGGAGAGTTTTTTGGGGCAGGGGTGTTTAGTAAATTGTTATTTGGGTGGTTTAGCAGGTATGTGCTGGTTTAGGCATGTGTATGGATTGTGTAATCCATGACCTATTGGGAGGGGAGGGAGGAATTATGTTGTAAATGTTGTAATAGAATTGAGCTGGTGAAGAAGGGGGGATTTTAGTCTTTGTCAGGGGGGGGGGGAGAGAATTTGGTGACAAGGGTGGGATGGA
>JABUQX010050590.1:27500-30000 GCA_015478945.1 Trachelipus rathkii
TGAGCCGGAGGCGGTGCCTATGGTAGAGCTAGAGTCAGAAGAAAACCAGAGTACGTAGCCAAGGAAGAAGAAAGTAGTGAAAAGAAGTCTCATGTGACAAAGCAAATGAGTCATTGTAGGCGACCACAACAGCGCCGGTTCTGTGTCAATTTGGTAAACATGTACTTATCACCATAATATTGGTGCCTTTATATTATATATATATTATTATTGTATATATATATATATATATATATATATATATAATATATATTATATATATTATATATATATATATATATATATATATATATATTATAATATATATATATATACAGTGGCGTATCCAGAATTTTTTTTTTTCGGGGGAGAAACCAAAATCCGTTTCTCTTATATATCATATATAATATATTATATATAATAAATTATAATATATATTATATATATATAATTATATAATAGTATATATATATATATATATATTATAATATATATATATATCTCATATTATATAAAGTGGAAGGACCAGATATTAAATTTCTATCAAAAAATGGGAATAATTTATATCAATTACTAAAATCATCTTAACTAAATTGTTAAATTTGATCGCCGGGCATGAGAGTGAGCAAACGCCGAGATGACATCTTCAGTTTTTATGTCAATATTTCGATGTATGTAGAGAAGGGCAAATCCAGTAAGTTTTTTATCTCCAATAGTATTTCTCAAGTAGCGTTTTCAGCAAGTCTTCATGTTTGGAAAAAGCTTTTTCTTACTGTAGCAGTCAGAAATGGGTAAAATTGCCATACTTGCAACAATATGTAAATATTTGGAAATTGTGATGCAAACAAAGAAACTAGTCTGTCTATTGCTGTTTTTGGACGATATGTGGCTGTGATGACATTTCAAAATTTCCATAAATCCCATTCTGCTTTTACTAAATATTCAATTTGGCTTTCGAGATATTCCATGTAAAATGTTACACAATTTTTATCTTCTCATATGGTACATTGCACCTCTTCGGTATGACAAATTGGCAAGGAAGGATATAATTTCTTTATGATTTAAAAAATTCTTCTCCTAATGCTGATATTAATCATCCCAAAAATCTTATAAAAATGAATGTGCGATATTTAGTCTGTGAGATTGGAAGAAGGAATGTTGGGTATATGTTGCAGTTGCTACAAGGACACCCAGTCTAGTTTTAACTAAAAGGACTTACGAGATTTGTTCCTGACTGCGACGTAAAATTATAAAAATTAATTTAACTTCTGCATTTTATATTATTAACAGATATGATACTTAAAAATTTTTAGTGTCTAGAAAATTTCGGGGGGGGGCCATGGCCCCCCTGGCCCCCCCTAAATATGCCACTGTATATATATATACTATACTATATTATTATATATTATATAATATAATATATATTTATATCATATATAATATATATATATATATATATATATATATATATATATATCAGGGGCGGCTCGTGGCCTGGTTGCAGGTTTGCGCAACCACCATTTTATACAACTAGCAGCTAGCGTGCAACTATTTATTATTTTTTATTCTTTAATTTTTTTAATAGGATTAAATATTAAAGAAATTAAATTACATCTTATTATAATAACATCCCAATGATTTATTATTGAATGAAATAAAAAGCCGTCATTGAATAGCTGTTATTCAAATGTCAAACCAAATGATTGTTGCGACACTTTTACAACACATTCAATTAAATTTTTGAAACGAGAATAATTGTGTGTGAAATACACGCGTCAACGTTTTAATACCTACACAGGTGGTTGTATATGACGTCAACCCGCATTGTTTTATCTAACATTGGACCCTACCCTTAATAACTGAAATTCAAATTTGCACGTACGAAGCAATTATAAAATTAGCGATCAACATGTCATAATTGATCGTCCCACAAAAACGATACATTTTGCATAGGTTGCAATTTACTTGATTTTAGTCAGTTTTACTTTCGAAGCGTTAGTGTGTAGTCTTTGTATAGTTTTTTTCGAACTCTTCTGCCTTTATATATGTTCTGGCCAATCGTAAACGAGAATTATTATTATAATAATATTGAATTTAAATTTTTTATTAATTTTTTTTTTTTTCAGACAAAAATTTAAGTGAAATAAAGTTAATATTAGTCAAATTTATAATTAGGCTATATCACTCTTAATCTTATTCTTATTATAAAAAAAAAATTATTTATTATTATTATTTTTATTTTATTATTATATTATTATTATTGTTTCATTTTTATTATTTAATAAAAATATTGATATTTTAATATATTTATTTAGTCTTGGGCAGATCTAATTTTATGTATCTTAGTAAGTGTTTTAATTTGATATTTCACATAAAACAAAATCTTTCATGCCATGAATATGAAATTGAAGATAATATAAGAATCTATATACCCCCCATATATATATATATATATGTATATATATATATATATATTAAATATATATATAATATTTATATATACTATATATCTGAGAGAGAG
>JABUQX010050590.1:32500-35734 GCA_015478945.1 Trachelipus rathkii
TATAATATGTATAAAATATAAGAACTATAGTTGAGTTATATTTTGTATAGTCTAAATAAATAGTTCCTGTATAAAATATATGATGCAATATATATATATATTATATATATCTTTCTTTTCCAAGAGGAATTCAAGTTACAATTTATTTTAAAAAGTATTTCTTTGGTATTAGCTGAAGAGAAGCTGGAAATTAAAAATTTAGGCCGGTGTACTCCAGCTTTAAATATAGAGCAGATGGTTAAATGTAAGAACATACAATTCAAACGAGTTTTTAATTTATCTATTTATGATAAACATAAATGGATTTGTGGTTGTGAGGAAAGAAATTCTTTGCATTGTTTTCCATGTTTATTGTTCGGTGGTGAAGACACATGGACCAAAAGAGGTGTAACAGATATAAATCATCTGGCATCTAAGGCAAAATATCATGAAAACACAAAAGTACACATGAAAAATGCTTTAAGTAAGCCTCTCACTGTTTGGAAACTTAAACATTGCTAAAGAGCTAGACAGCGAGTATAGAAAATCAATACATATAAGCATAATGAGAATGTTAAGAACAATAGGTATATCTTGAATATTATCGTAAACTGCATAAAACTTTGTGGAGCATTTGAGTTGGCATTGAGAGGGCATAACGAAACTGAATCCTCAACTACTCCAGGTGTCTTCAAAGGGCTAGTGAACTTCAGTGCAGAGTTAGATAATTCATTAAGGGTCCATCTAGAGAAGGCCACTGTTTTCAAGGGAACTTCGGAAACAATACAGAATGAACTTCTACAAATTATGCTTGATATATGTCACGAAGAGATAGTAAGAGAAATTCATGAAGCTGATTTTCTATCTGTCATTGCAGATGAAACGAGTGATGTTTCCAACATATACCAAATGGTAATGGTTAGGAAAACCAACAGAAAGATTTTGGAACTTTATTGCACCAGAAAAACATGACGCTGAAACACTTACTACTTGTCTTTTAAAAGAGATCGAAAAGTTGGGTATCAATGACCACAAGGATAAATTAATATCACAAACTTATGATGGTGCTAACGTTATGAGAGGTTCGTCTGGTGGGGTTCAGGCTAAGTTGAGAGAAATATATCCAAAAGCTGAATATATACATTGTCATGCTCATCAGCTTAATTTAGTGATGCTAAATGCTGCATCAGTTAACAGAAATGTCCGCACCTTTTTTGCTAATCTTCAAGCCATATGTGCATTTTTTTCCACTAGCCCAAAGAGAACAGCAGTGTTGGATCAAGTAGTGAAAAGACGATTACCTCGGTCAATTCCCACCAGATGGAACTTTCATTCAAGATCAGTAAATACAGTTTTTGAAAATAAAAAAGAAATAATAGAATGCTTAAAGGTTATTTTAAATGGGGACGAATTTCAAGATGTAAATACAATTTCCCTTGCATCTGGACATGTCAAGGTTCTCGAGAGTAATAATTTTAATTTTTGGATTTCTTTTTTTCAAGAAATCATGCCTAGCGTAGACTTTCTTTATGGTCAACTTCAAAAGAGGAACATTGACCCCAGCAGAATTAAGATCTGCATTGATACTTTTGAGAGGAAAGTTCTCTCATAAGAGAAAATTTTAATTTTCAAGAGAGCGCTCGCAATGTAGCAAATCGGTGAGAAGCAGAAACAGGTATTTCCAATTTAAGTAGAGAGGCAAAAGAAATATGTGACACAATAATTTGTCAGATGAAAGACAGATTTAAATTTACACGTCATCTAATTGCTTGTACATTATTTCTGCCTGGAATGTTTGCCCATTATAATTCCAACTTTCCTGCCCAAAACTTAAAAGAAACTTGTAAATTGTACCCCCCTCCTTCACATAAAAAAGCTACAGACGGAACTTTCCTTAATTTACAGCACTGAAGAATTTCGTTCAATGTTCGGAGCTGTAGCTTTCCTTGATTTCATAAGTGAAAATAAATTAGAAGACACATTCAGTGAATGTGTAAAAATATTAAAAGTCCTTATAACTATCCCGATGACCACATCGGAAGCTGAGCGGTGTTTCTCTACATTAAAAAGGATTAAGACTTTTGTGAGAAATACGATGGGGCATGACAGGCTTTCGGCATTAGCAATGCTCTCAGTAGAAAAGGATTTTATCGTTAATATTTGTGATTTTAATCGCAGAGTTATTGAAAAATTTGCTCATTCTAAAGAACGGCGAGCCGATTTTCTTTTTAAATAAAAGAAATTGATGTTCAGTTACTTCATACTTATATAGGTAAGTAACAAAAATTAAAAAATTTAAATATTTTTACTATATATATATATATATATATATATATATATATATATATAAAATATACATATATATATATATATCTATATATTATAATATATATATTATATAATATATAATATATATTATACTTATATATATATATATATATATATAATTGGGTGTGTGAAATTTCAGAATGCACACACGCTTAAATTGGTACGACCGAGCCGCCCCTGAGAATATTATATATATATATATATTCAAGGATGTAGATTCCGAATTATGAGAGTTTCAGTACTCTCAAAGGTTAATACTGCGGGTCATGTAACTTTTCACTTTCACCACTTTTTCTCCTTTAACTCTTATAGTGATAGTGTTTTTTTTTGCTGGCGCTCTGTCGAGAACAGCCCCATTTATTTTCCAAATAAAATGACTGTGCAATTTGAGTATCAGCTACATTGACAGGGTGGCCGCATAATACAGATCCAGCTTTTCCAAAACTTTTTCCAATCTGGCTCGGATCACGCTCTCTGCTTCGGTTTCATGTGCTCCGTCACTGTAACTTAACATAGGATTCTATTTCATTCACCACATCTTTCTAGCATCATTAAATTTTCATACCATCTACGCAGCATTTTTCCAGGATTTTTGGGGGGTCAATCCATCACCTCCCCCTTGACGGGGGTGTGTTTTTCAGTGGGAGACTCACAGGGGGGATCCTCTGCATCTTTGAGAGTTTGAAACGTCAAATAAGGAATCTACGACGTTGAAATAACATCGAAATTACACCACTATTAGGTGCCTAAGCACTATGTTACTAACTCCTGGGCGGTACTGCTCCGGACGGATCAGACACAGACACTACAAATGACTCAATTTGGCTTCAGCTTATGAGACTTTCTTCTTTCTTATTTTCCCTTCTTTTGTTTGTCCATCACATTTTGCCCCTCCTTCGGTCTTTCGTCATGTAACTCCTCGGTGTC
>JABUQX010050592.1:5000-17500 GCA_015478945.1 Trachelipus rathkii
GGATGACGATTTGGCATTGTTAGAAGCGGGCCCAATAAATCATTCTCGTTGGCTTACATTGGTTTGCAGAATTCTCGTTACTATGCATCTTTAGTGAAACCAAGTAAGAACTTGAAAATGATTGCAGAATCTATATTAACTGTTTATTTTCAAGTTGGTTCCACATAAAGGTTAATAAAAAATTGACTGATGGAGATGGAAACTTATTTCATTTGATTCAAAGAGTCAATAAGTTTCCAGATAAAAATGTAAGGGAGATTTGCTACAAAATATTAAACAACAATAGTTATTTCACACATGGTGAAAATATTTTAGTAGCAATGTTAGCTGATGAAGAGGAGGAAGTTATGGTAAGAGCTGTTAATAAATTGGTAAATATTAAAGTCCTTAATGAAATATTTACTTGTGAAGATGATTTTGAAGATGGGGTGGTTGAAAGTGAAAGTGAAGATGAACCTGAAGAAGATGATAAGACTAAATATTCTCCCATGAATAAAGGTGTCAGGACATTTTTAAACTCAAAAATAAATTTCAACGCATGAAGTTACCGCAAGATGACCCCAATTTCACAATGGGAAACAATTCTCCCATTCTAAATGCAATGTCAGAAGCGGAAATCAAAAATTTTAATTTATAAATCCTTTAAAATTACTTCACCTCCCTCACATTCAAAATGTGGAGAAACGCATAAAATCTAGTTACTGAGGCTTCTTTAGCAGTAATCAGTCATGAACGTAGGGATGGATTAATTAGAAACAAAATTAGATCTCGAAAATGGAGGAAAACTTTTGTCTCAAAAAGTCATTTTAAATTCTAGATTAAGTATGAATCTCTAAAGTATATGTTTAAATTTAGGCTATTCTGTACTGACCAACTTATAGTACTTTAATAAAAGTAAAAACAAATATTTGGATATTCTTATGAAGTTTTCTCTAATAAATAGACAAAAACTTTGAAAAAAAAATTTTTTGTATACAACTTTTAAACTATTACCTCAACAAAATATTTTTATTCAGCTAAAATGTGTTCAAATTTTAATCTCTGAATCATTTGGTACCTAATTCATGCATGTAGTATGAATAGTAAAAAAGTTAACAAACATTTTTGTATCATTAACCCAAGAAAATTCCAGATTTCTTAACTTTTTAAACTTAAGGTAAAGTGGGACGACTGTATATGGTTACCACTGATTTTCATCATGAAATTTGTGCTTTTTACATAAAAAGCCAAGTAATACGATGGCTGATTTTCTTGTTTGAATTTTTTTTTATCTTTCAGCCCACCTTTCACACTCATGTCCGAGCTGCTTCTTCAGTTCCTGAAGAAGCAGCTCGGACATGAGTGCAAAAGCTCGGATTATATCTTTAAAATTTTTTATGTGATTAAACTTTTAATATAGTTTTATTGTTTATGTGATAATTTAATATATAAGAATAATTGTAATTTTTAATAGTTTCATTTTGTGTTGCCTCCAGAGGTTAAATCATCAGTATATATATATATATATATATATATATATATATATATATATATATATATATATATATATATATATATATATATATATATAATATATTATATTTATTGTTTATGTTTATGTTTATGTTTATGTTTATGTTTATGTTTATGTTTATGTTTATGTTTATGTTTATGTTTATGTTTATGTTTATGTTTATGTTTATATACTTTGTTAGTGATATATGGTGTTCGTGGTAGATTATAAAATGGAATCAAAAGTGTGTATGACGGTATTGAAGGGTGTGTAAGAATAAATGGAGTTGAAAGTGATTGATTTAATATTATTAATGGGTTGAGACAGGGATGTATTATGTCTACTTTTTTATTCAATTTGTACAAATGGGGTAATGGAAGAATT
This sequence comes from Trachelipus rathkii, assembly GCA_015478945.1. Classification (NCBI taxonomy): domain Eukaryota; kingdom Metazoa; phylum Arthropoda; class Malacostraca; order Isopoda; family Trachelipodidae; genus Trachelipus; species Trachelipus rathkii. Next base: position 6,877 of record JABUQX010050592.1, read on the forward strand.
AGAGGTGTGGGTGGCAGGGGAAGGTGTTAGAATGATGGAAAATGGAAGGGAGTTGATTGTATCCTACTATTTTATGCGGATGTCTTTTTTTTGCGTTTCAAATCTGAAGAGAGTTTGAGAGGATTGGTAGAGAGTTTTGGCAGGGTGTATAAAAGGAGGGGTTTAAAATTAAACGTAGATAAGAGTAACGTTGCGGTTGTGAATGAGGGCAGTCCACGTATTAAAGTTATGTTGGGTGGAGAGCAACTAGAACAAATGTCTGAGTTTAAATTTTTAGGATATATGTTGGTTGAAAAGGAAAATGATTATACAGAGAGTAGTAGGAAAGTTGTGAATGTTAGAAAGGTGGCTTGTGCAATTAAATCCTTGGTGGATGTAAACAGACTAAATTTTGAGTTCGCTAGTGTCTTACATGAGGGTAGGTTGTTACCTTTGTTAATGTACAGTGGTGAAACTATGGTCTGGAATAAGAGGTATAGATTTAAAGTACAATGTGTCCAGATGGACAATCTTAGGGGCGTGTTAAGTATGAAAAGAATTGATAAAATGAGGAATAAGCACATATGGGAGTTATGCAGCGTGAAGAAAGGAGTATATGAGTGAATAAATAAAAGTACATTAAGATGGTTTGGTCATGTTCAAAGGTGGATTATAGTCGGTTGTTAAGCGGATGTATAACGGTGAGTGTGCTTGGAATCGACCAGCTGGGAAACCGAAGAAAAAGTGGATTGAGTCAGTAAAGGAATGCCTGAAGGAGAGAAATATGAGTTTGTCAGAGGCGAGAAAAGATGCATAATAGGAGTGAATGGCGGGGTTTTGTGAGGGATTATGGTTGTGGCCCACCTTTGGTAAGTGGGGGCAAAGGATAAACCATACATTGTCGAAATGCCATAGTGATGGTCCCGTAAAGCTGTAGGGTGGATTTTTCTGACTGCCACAAGTCGTCACCAAAAGGTATAAAGGGGCGGTTCGAATGGTCTTTCTTTTCCACTTGCGTTATATTCTTCTGCTACTTTTCCATTTCCAGCGCATGCGTTGCACCTTACCCCCAGCCTTACGGAGAGATAGTGGGTGATGATGATATATATATATATATATATATAATAATACTATATATATATTATATTATATTATATTATATATTATATATATATATATATTATATATATATATATTATATTTACTCAACCCTTTTCTGCTCGGGTTGAATAATAAACGGTTATTTCCTTGGTAAAAATGTACACGCAATGTGACTGCTAATCTTTAATTATATTCTATCATGCGTGATTAAAAACATTATAAGAAAAATTACCAACATGTTCTTTTGGCAAATAAAAAAAATTAGCATAACAAGAAATAATTATTTTCTGACCCCCCACAAAAATTAATATCAATCGAATATAATGTGCCCAAAGGAAAAAAAAATTACAAACGGAAAAAAAATTACAATACATATAAGAGAAATATTTTCTGATCAAAGAAAAATATATATAATATCAATTAATATAATGTGCCAAGAAATAAAATTACCAACAAGAAAAAAAGATTACATCCATATATATATGTCAAGCTTTTCATGATCAGTGACTGTAACAAGTAATCTAACGACACCTAGCAGTATCCAAAAAAAATATATATATATCCGGCTTCGAACATATGGGCAACCAAACCAAATCTTCCGGATCATCGGGTGTTCTATAAGTCATCCGTTCAATTTACCGGAGTGAACTAACAAACACCTTCAATATAATAAGCGTTGCGCTCAAAAAAATTTTGTGAATAACTAAACCTGACTATTTGACAATATAAACTACGCATAAAAAAGTGAATATAGTATCTAAATATGGTATCAAACCTTTATAAATTATGCCTCATAAAATCGCCTACCAAGGACTTTTAAAACGCTGAAACAAATTTTAGTATTTGATGGCTAAGGTAGATTGCATATAATAAATAAGAGAACCAAATCTGAGCTGACAATTTTTATGCCCAAAAATTTTTTTTATTTATTTCAATATAAAAACTTTACCAATTTCAACTTTAAAAAAAAACTCCCAAAAAAAACAAACAAACTAATATTTCCCCCCCCCCCAAATTTTTTTTTTAGTTACGTGAAGATGAAACCACCAAATTTTTTCGACCATAGAGGAACTTCTAATAACAGATAGTTCTTAAAACTATGGTTAGGTGCATTCTTTATTACTTTTACAAAACCTGGCTAACTTAATTCATGATAAAACTACTAAAAAAAATAATTAAAAAAATAAGTTTTCAAATATTGAGTTAGAGTTCACTCAGATAAAACTTATTTCATTATTATAAGAGAAATTAGGATTTTTCTAAAAACAGAACTCATTGTCTAACTTACTTTCATTTCCATTTTCAAAAAAAAAAAAAAAAATCTAAGTATTAGATGTTCTCGGCTAACATGCCTTGATCATTATTTTCCTTACATGACCAAAAACTAAAAAAAAAATCAAGGTGTCACACAAAATTTTTGAATATCAGGACAAAGAAAGTTATTTTACATTCTTTGTAGTTTAGTTGAAGTGACCTACCTTTCATACAAGTGTTGCCAAAAAAGCCTAAATTAAAATTTGAAACTCAAAACCTTTCTTAAAAATTGAGTTGCCTACCTTTCATACAAGTGTTGCCAAAAGGCCTAAATTAGAAATTGAAACTCAAAATCCTTTCTTCAAAATTAAATTTTACACTATTTGTAGTTTTGTTTAAGTGCCCTACTTTTCCATACTAAAATGTACCAAAGAACTTTAAAAAAAAATGAACACAAAATCTTTACAAAGAAACCAAATCTTATATTTTGATAAATGAAATTAGGATTTCCCGGAGATAAATTAAACTTTATTATGTCAAGTTTTTATATGAAAAAAAAATGTTACACCCATTCTCAGAGGTTATGGAAATTTTATATTTCAATATCATTTATGTTATTTCTATTGAGAGTACCTGTGGATTTTCCTTGCATAATTAAAATTTATCTATTTCAGTGTGACTCCTAAGGCTAAGGTTAAGTGGATAGTTTTCCTTAAATTTTATCTTACATAAGAATCTCTTACCTAGCGACTGGCTATGGATTGTTTCCTACCTTCTATCGTTAAATCAGTGGAATGGGACCTAAGGTGATGTAGGGCTTAATTCTCTGGGAAAAGGAAATAAGATAGAGGAAGAGTAAACACTAAGCTATTGCGAAATCCCGTTAGAAGGGGCAAGTTTTTCTAACCTAGGAGTTAAAAGAAAAATAAAAAGGAAAGCAACAGAAAAAAAAAATCAAACCTAGAGGATGAGTTGTTTAAGAGGGAGAAGAAAAATCTATTTTATTTAAGATTTCTACGCGACAGGAGTAATCTACCGTATGGATGAAAAAAAAATATAAAGCTTGAGAACTAATAAACCAGCTAAAACCATTTATGGCAAACAAATTACTACCTGAATTGTTTGATAAAACAAAGTAAATATAAACTCACCAGAAATATCATTATGAACCGAGGGATATGTGTATCACAGGCAAAGTCAAAAATAAAAATGGAGAAAGTCGCATGTGGAGGATGGGGTGAGATCAATTAGGAGGAGGAAAGAGAGAGATCGCGGTATAAAATAGGTGAAAATTTCATAAGGACCAAAGAGCTATTCAGGTTGCAGAAGGGGAAGATATTATGAGAAAAACAGTATATAAATTTTTTAAAGAAATAACTTTCATTTAATTCTATGTTTTGGTGCAGGAATATGGTAAAAGAAAATAAAGAAATAATGTTAGTAAATGTATTCCTACACGTTTAAATAAATTTGGGGGAGTGTACAGTAAGTCCTACTGGGGGAGATAATATAATTGCGAGTTTCAAGTGATTCTATCTGATATAAAAGAAATAAATTTTGGTTATGTCGAATGGCTTGAAGAAATTGAAATTCTTCCATGAATAAGAAACTTATAAAGGAGATATTTTGAGCAATATTCAAGAAAAAATTTAATTAAAAATCAATTAAAAATTGAAAAACTAAAACTAAACTAAACTAAACTAAAAAATAGCTCGCGAACAACGTGTTGCTCGCATATCGTTTTAATGTGGCTTGTACATTAAGATTCATCACGTTTATTAAAAATAAAATTGTTTATTTAAAATAGTTTGGCACCCTATATCTCTTCAAAACTTCTCCATTCTTCAAAATCCTTCTGCAGATGAGGAACTTAAAATTTTGGAATCTTTATATATAAAAACAATAAAATCTACATTTAACATCCATAAGACTTCTTTAGCATTCCTGATTGCCTGAACTATCTACCTCCATTTCTCTCTCTTTTCCTTTCTTTTCTTTTATTAAAGCCGTTTTTGTTTTTGCATTTCTGCTTATGAAACGTAAGAAATGCTCGAGTTTGCGTTCGTTTTTGTCAAACTTAGCGCAAAATCGTTGTAAAGGTAAGGTTGTAAATAGATGTATTCATTTTTTCTCATAAGAATTTTTGTTTTAAATAGTAATAAAGGTTAAATAACGTTTCTTGCATATTTATGTGCATATGTTTACATATGCACATATTTTAAGCATTATGTTGATTTGACACCAGTTTATATATGGATATATTATTATGTATACATATATGGGCTGGTGTTGATAATTCAGTAAATTATTTTTTTATGTTTATTATTTTTGCATATTCATGTGCATATGTTGCATATACACATGTATATGTTTATTATATGCCATCTTATATTTTGCAGAAAGTATTTTGAAAAATCTTTGTCACTGCCTTTCTAATTAATATTGTAGTCTTAATATCTTTGAAAAACAGTAAAAAGTAGATTTATAACAAAACAATCAAAATCTATGTTGTTATTATTTGATTGGATAGGAGACTTTGCAGAAATACACACGTGATTTAATAAAGGTATGTACATACAATACATGGAGGATCATGAGATGAAAACTTCTTAAATGCTTGTTGTATTGGATTTTCCTTTATACTGCAGGAAATCCTATTATAGAAATTCTTTGTCATCTCCTTTAGAAGTCTTTATTGAAGAGGTGTCCTATTGGAAACCTTATCCACTGGGGTAAGAAAGTAATATTAAATTAACTAGGAATACTGTAGGCTAATTGATAAAAGTAAATAGCTTAGAAATACAGTTTAAAATAATATACTTATAGTATTATTATTTTAACAGACACCCAGACTTGGGAGCTTTGTGATCATAGTCAAACTCCGGAGCTGGGAGCTCTATTATTCAAATTCTAAAACCCGGACTGGGAGCTCTATTATTCCATCATTCTTAGCCATTGTATCTAAAACTCGGACTTGGGAGCTTTGTAATCTTAACCAAACCCCGGACTTGGGTTCGCTGTAACCATACTTACATTTTGGAAAACTGGGACCTTGAAGCTAAATTCCTGGTCTTTACCTTAGTTGAAAAGTATTTGACTGGAAATCCTTGGTAAACTTAACTTAAAAGGGACGCCTTCCAGTCACCTAGAAACGTCATTAAAGTTGAAATATAAGTATCACCTTAAAGAACTGTAATAGAAATCCACTTAGTTAAAGCATGCATATAGTTAGAGCTGAAGTTCTCTAAGAGTTCTTAGAATAGTACAGACTGAAAGAAAGGTTTTCTCCAAATTTTTTAAAATCTCCACTGCTCCAAATCATTAAATTATAGTCTTTGTTTAATATAACTTAGTTCACAGACAGTATCTTTGGTTATCCAGTTAACTATAAACAAGCTCTTCAGAGGTTGATTGTGGTTGTGGGTAACTGTTGGGTTTAACTTTGCCATAGTCGTATCTCTGTATATTATAAATTACTCAGTACACAGTCAGTATCCTTGGTTATCCAGTTAACTATAAACAAAATCTTCAGAGGTTGATTGTGGTTATGAATAATTGCTGGACTTAACTTTGCCATTGTTTAAAAACTCATACAAATAAAATACTCAGTTCACAGTCAGTACCCTTGGTTATCCAGTTAACAATAAACAGGCTCTCAGAGGTTGATTGTGGTTGTGGATAATTGTTGGACTTAACTTTGCCATTGTTTAAAAATTCATCCAAATATATTTACATATATCTGAATGTTAAAATATTAATTAATTGACTTACTTAATCCATTAATGGTTACTTATATATTTCATATTTACTTTTAATAAATAATAGAGGTTGCCATTCTTTCAATATTATTTAGAATCCCCTTTTTCTTTGAAAATAATTAAGGTAATTCTAAAAGTAATATTTATTGAAACTAGTAGTAATAATGCTGATCATTTGATGGCTTATACATTTATGACTGCAATCGAATCATACATTTTTATAATCAGCCACCATCATTTATAAAGTATTAAATAATCTATATTTGGTAATCATCAGTTATATTGAACAGATTACGTTTATACCTCATTATAACCTACCTCAAACACTTGCAAGCAATAAGTTGTACAAAGTTTTGGTATACTGGTTGCATCATAGTGAACAAAATAACAAAATAAAAGGCCAGGCCTTTGAGTACTCAGCAATTATGGGATGAGAAAACCGGGAGCTTTAAAAACTACGCTTGAAGCGTCTTTTTTGGGGGACGTGGATGGCCTAGTGGTTAGAGCATCCGGTTATTGTTAACTATGCGACGCGTAGTCCAAAGTTCGAATCCCGCTGATGGAGAGTAAAATCTCCTGTGACTCATTTATACTCACTAGGCCATCCACGTCCCAGCAATTATGGGATTCGAAACCGAGAGCTTTAAAAGCTATGCTTGAAACTTTCTTTTCTGGGAAGTGGGATGGCTAGTGGATAAGCTCTCGCTGCTGTTTACTCAGCGACAGACGGATCCAGCGTTCGTATGCCTGCTGAGGGAGAGTAAAATCTCCTGTGACTCATTTAATACTTTATATATTTCCATTATTCAAATTAACACAAATTCCTACATGGCTTCAAACAAAACCATTTAACCACAACCGCACTCATAAACATCATCCAACCCATAATCATTGGTCTAAACTTAAAACCAACTCACAAAACAATAATCAAAGCAATCGATATCAACAAAGCCTTTGATACAGTTCCAAACATAAATTAATCCACAAAATAACAAATATAAAATCCCCACTAACCTAAAGAAATGGATTTCCAACTTCCTATCAGGAAGAACAGCACAAATACAAACAAACAACACAAAACCCTGAACAGTAACTAATAAACGGAGTACCCCAAGGTGGCAATCCTATCGCCCCACATTATTCACCTACTCACAGCCGACCTCCCACAACAAACAGACCACATAAACACAACAAATCTTACACGGAACTAGCATTCATAGCACTACACATTAGAATCTAACACTGCCACAAACCTGACAAAGACAATACACTCATATTGACTAAACATGGCTACAACAAAGAACGTTCCTGCCCACCAAACAAACCATCAATCGTTTATCACCACTAACCTCCAATTCGACACCACACCTCCCCAAAATCTACTTAAATAGCATTGCCATACCCTTCAACAAAATTTCCAAAATCCTCAGAGTAGCACTTGCACTCACTCACTTTAAAACACATAAACCAACAATTTTTATCAGCAATAGGAAACTGAACATATTAAGAGCATCGCCGGCAGACCTTCAACAACAACAAATAGACATCCATACCAATATACAACAATAATACGTCCGAACTTAAAACGCCTCTCCAACTTTGGCAACCAATACTATTAAAAATAGAAACTTCAACACAACACAACAGCTCTATCAAATCGTAAAACAGGATGTGCATCAACAACACCACAACAACACCTACAAGCAGAAACCAAAATACTACCCACAAACATACACCATATGATTGACAGACAATTCTTTGCCAAAAGTCAAACACCCCAACCACCATGCCATACTGCCCTCTCCCATCCACCACAGACTTAAACTTCCTCCTTCTTCACCAGCTATACTTTACAACAAATCCTGAACAACATCCCACCCTCCACTAACAACACATCATACACCAAGCAAATCCACACAACACTAGCAGAAAACTACTAAGACGCAGACCACAAAACAAATAGTAAACAAACATCCACCAGAAATTCAACTCCCTTCCAGAACTAATCAGTCATCCTTGGCCAAATTAAGATGCGGCCACCACTTAAACTTACAATAATACAAACACAGATTCAACCTCAATTAAACCACTACAAATATCTGTTCAAACTGTAATCAGACGACGAAGGAGGCAGCGGCGGCGGCGGCGGCGGCGGCGGCGACGACGATGATGATGATGATAAAAAATCCTCCTCCTAAAAACTCTCCTCCTCCTCTCTCTCCTCCCTCCTCTCCTCCTCCTCCTCTCCTCCTCCTCCTCCTCCTCCTCTCCTCCTGTGAATTTAACAATTACAGATATTTGTTTACTGAAAACTCACCTGTAAACTAGATTTTGGTCTTGACTGGCTTTCATTTTGGTTAACAGTATTAGCTGACTTCGTTGTAGAACTATTCAAAGGCACTGTATCTCCTTCTTCATACTATAAGTAATAAAAACTTTTGAAAAAGATGTGATAAGAAATAGAGAAAAATTTAATGGACATTTATATTTGTATGTAAGAATCTCAATTTGGAAAAGAAAATAAGTAAAAGAAAAAGTTAGTCTAAATTACAAATTCTGACCACTTTCCTTGAATAAACAATGTAAAGATTTAAGGAGTTTTCCTATCATCTTGAGCATGATGTAATTCAAGACCAATTTAAAGAAGCCATTAAAAATTTGTAAAATTTTAATATATAATGTGGAATAAGTTGTGGCAAAGGTATTTGCTATTCACAGTAAACTACAAACATTTTAAACTTGATAATTTAATTACAAATAATTAGTAATGCATCAGATCTACAGCTAGGTTGGAGTTCTGGCTTTTTGCACAGTCTCTAGTTAGAAGCCATTATTTGTAAATTTAATACTGTTTTTTAGTGTTCTTATATGTTTATTACAAATATTATTCTGTGGGGCCTCATACATTAACCTGATCTTCAGAGTTTTCAACATTGGAAACCTTTGCGTTATATCCTCCATCTCTTCGCTCCAGTAAGCTCTTGTTCAGATAATTTTCTTAGATCGGACTCAAAGTTTGCAAACACAATGACTGGTATACAACGGAACCTAACATTTTATTTATACTACTTTGTAGCAATCATTTTATATACTACTTAAAGGTTTGATAAATAGATATATATTATATAATATACTATATATATATATAATATATATATAAATAAAAATATATATTTTATATATATATAATATATATATATATATTATATATATAATATGTTTTTTATATAAATATTTGTATAGTATATATTATTATATATATATATATATAATACTACATCCTAGGGCTCTCTAGGTGTGAGAAGAATTGATAAAATGAGGAATGAACTTATTAGAGAGTTGTGGTGTGAAGAAAGGGGTAAATGAGAGAATAAATGAAAGTATGTTGCGATGGTTTGGTCATATGGAAAAGGATGAATGATAGTCGGTTGGTTAAGCGGATGTTAGTGGCGAGTGTGTTGGGAACCGACCGGCTTGGGAGACACCGGAAGAAAAAGTGGATTGAGTCAGTAACCGAATGTTTGAGAGGAGAGAAATTGAGTTTGGTAGAGGCGAATATAATGCTTTCTAACGGATTGAATTGCGGGAGACTGGCCCAAATTATCGACAGGGCCCCTGGCCCAAGTGGATGAACATTACATTGACGAAATGCCCACATAGTGAGGGTCCATCGCTGTCCCATGAAGCTGTAGGGTGGCTTTTCTGACTGCGATGAGTTTCCACTAATAATGGTACTGAGGGGGCGGTAAGGCTTGGGCTTTCTTTGACTTATGTCCATGTTCTTCTACTGCTTTTTCTTTTCCGATGCCCTTCACGCACCTTACTCCCATCTGGGGAAAGTACAATTATATAGAGAAGAAATATATATATATCTATATATATATATATATATATATATTAAAATATTATATATAACAAAGATTAATAATATAAATAAATTATTTATAAATTATATTAAAATATATATAAATAATATATATATATATATATATATATATATATATATAATATATATATATATATATATATATATATATATATATGCGGGTATAGAGTGTTTAGTTCATCATTAGTTTGATGATTTATTATGTTAATAAAATGGTTTGTAAATTATATTATTATTATTATTGGTTTTATTATTATTATTATTATTATTATTATTATTATTATTATTATTATTATTATTATTATTATTATTATTATTATTATTATTATTATTTTATTATTAATTTCTATTATTTCTTAATTTTGATGGATAAACTACCTTTATTGACCATTAGGAATAGTTAGCTATTCATAACTATCTTCATTTTTTTGTAGGCTTCAAATTGTTGGACTTAATTTGTTCACGTTCAAATCCACAATTGTAGAAATCCGTACTTAAAACATCAAATCAAAAATCACTGACTTATAAAAGTCAGCATAAAACAGTTACTGTTGTCAAAAAATGAAAAAATTGACAAACTAGTTACTAGAATTTGGTTATGATATAATTTGTGTAAAGAGTAAAAAGGACTTCATATCAATTAAAC
>JABUQX010050592.1:22500-50000 GCA_015478945.1 Trachelipus rathkii
CAATATAACTCCTTGGCTAAATAAACAAAAAAATGTCTTGGAAACCTCAACATGGCAAACGGTTGCTAGGCGCGGCCTCAAAAAATGGGAGTTTCTGTTTAGATGCGAGAACTCTTTTTTTTTCTCTTCTTCAGTTACTCCCAGCTATACAAGGGTCTCATCCGATTTTGTATGGAGTACTGTTCTCATATCTGGGGAAGGGGGCTCTGGTTTCACACACGGCTTTGGACAAAGTCGAGTCCAAGGCCAAGAAGGCTTATAAAATGTACTGTACTTTCAGTTCACTTTGACTTCTAATCTTTGCGGCGCGATGTTGGTACTTTAACTCTTTTCTATAGGTCCGCAGCGGCGGTGTTCGAGGGAACTTACAACTCTCGGTACCACCACTTTTACGACGCCCTCGTAGGAAAAGGGGTGCTGTGTCTGCGCACGAGTTTCTGTAGATGATATTGGTAACTCAGGCTAGTTCGCTGCGGTGCTTCTTTTCTGCCTGTCACCTCTGTTCTGTGGAACTCCTCTTCCATCTTCTGTGTTTCTGCTGAATTTAATCCCTCACTTTAAAGCTGCGTCTGTGCTCATTGCGTAATTTGCGTTAGATGGATGAAATTTTGGCGTGCAACGCTCCCTCCCTAAAAGGGCTCTGCTCGTGAGTGGTGGGTGACATATATATATATTATATATATATATATTTATATATATATATATATATATAATATATATATATATATTTATTATATTAATATATTTAAATATATTATATATTATATAATATATATAATATATAAGTTATATATAATAAAGCCATTTTCGTTTTTTGCATTTGTGCTTGCGAGACCTAAAACTCTCGAGTTTGCGTTCGTTTTTGTCAAACTTACCAAAAATGGTAAGAATGCTCACCAAAGTTTAGGATTCCTTAAATTCTTCTTTAGGTTGCTATTTCACACGTGCTTTAGCCCAGATTTTAAGCAACGTTCTTCAGAAAAAAATGTAAACAACAAGATGGCGGCGTGGTAGGGCCCCGTCTGAATTGATAAAGAATATTTCATTCCATAAAATCAGCTTTAAATCTAAATTTCTTCCAAATCGATAATCCATCACAATAGTTGATCATTATTTGTAATAATAAAATATTTGTTTTTATTTCTGTTTTCAAGCCAACATGCTCTTCATAACAGCTGATTTCCAAAATGTTTTAAAAAAACAAAAGTAAGCCTAGCACGAAATCGCGGTCGTTTAAACAAGAATATTCTTGCTAAACTGGGTGGCATTCTCTTAATCGAGCGTAGCAAATGACAAAAACGAAATGGTCTATAAAAGCAAAGAAAATACTAAATTCATTCTATCGTAAACGCTTCTTATTATTAAATTTATGATTAAAGGAGACTAGAACTAAAGAATTGTTCAAGTAAAACATTAGTCGGGATTTCTTCTTCTATTTATCGCAAGCCCACTTATCTTTACTTGGGACTAATTTCTGTTATTTCTATTCTTTTATTCATAAAATTGCGGGCCTAAGGCCCAGATAATGGCAAGCCTTTGTTTTGTTCTAAGTTGGAAAGTTTTTTCATGAGAAAATCACCTTCTCGCGGTAAATTTTTCTAGCTTTAATCTTTATCCTTCTATTTGATAACTTGTTTATTCGTTTCTCGATAACCTGTTTCGCCTAGAAACTACTGCATATGCTGTTCCTAAACTTCCTGTTTACCCTCGGCTTCAATACATTTCAATGATTTTATCCTCACTTTCAGATTCGAAACTCTTACAAAAACTTTCCACATGCAAGTTTTTCTTATTTTTTTTCATTTTAAAACAACTCAGTTGGCAGTTTCTTTAAGATTAAAGAGAGCATCCCCATAACTTGAGGTCTACATCGTTTACAAATATAAATGTGCGACTGTAACGTCGACTATGTAGGTCAAACTTTACAAAACTAAAGATGCGATCCTTCAAACACATGGACATTTCCTTTCGAACTAGTCTCCCCATCCACTCAACCAGAGAATTTAGCTGTCAAAGATCGCCATGACCTCAATATTCACCCTATATCTCTTGAAAAATTCTCCATTCTTCAAAATGCTTTTACAGATGAAGAACTTAAAATTTGGAATCTTTATAAATAAAAACACTTAACTACACTTAACATCCATAAGACGATTTCTTTGGCACTCCTGATTGCTGAACTAATTCCGGATTTCGTGCAAAAGCGAACACGATTTCTTACGAGGTTTCCTTTTGTTGTAGCAACAATTGGATCAGCTTTAGTGATGGAGCCCGTCGATTTCGGTAAACACAAAAAAAAAATAACATGGTTTATATTCCAAAAATTGATCAACTATTGTGATTGGAGTTCAAAGATTTGGAACGATTTGGAAGAAAAGTTGATTTTATTGAATGAAATATCATCAATTCAAACGGCCTACAACGGCGTCATTTTTTTTGTTTACACATTTTCTAAACACGTAACTAAATTTGCAATCACGGCAAATAGCAAAACTTATAGATTAGGAAATTCTTACATTTGGTAAGCATTTCTTACCATTTTGCGCTAGTTTTAAGCAAAAACGAACGCACTCGAGCATTTCTTTAGTTTCGTAAGCACAAATAGCAAAATCCGAAACGTCTATATTAACATCGAGTGGGTAGATAGATGGAAAATTAAGACAAATTGCGGATTATAATATATAATATTATTATATAATATATATATATATATATATATATATGATTATATATATTTATATATATATTATATATTATATTATATCGTTCAACTTTAAAGACAAAATGTGTGGTATCGGTTAAATGGTCATCGGCAAATTTTTGCCGATAACCGATACCGATACAGATACTATCTATACAAATTCGATAACCGATACCGATACCTCAAAAATCGACCGATACCTACAATACGGATACGAACCATGGTTCGGTGCATCCTAATATATATATCATATATATAATATATATATTATATATATATATAATATGTATATATATCATATATATATATATATTATATTATATATTATATATATATATAAATATATATTATTATATATATATATATATATTATATATATTATATAATTGATGAGAGAAAATAAAATTTAAGCATTTCATTCTCTGGCCGATAATAAATTTTCTATTCTCCGTTTTAGCAGATGAGAGCACTTCTTTCAGAAATGAAATACAGGAACTGAAATATTTATTTACATTTTGATTTTCCATAACTTACTTTGACTACATAGGAACAGGAATTGAACCAGTTTGATTATTAGAATTTCGGGCCGTCCACCACTGATCTTCATCCTTGGTTACTATTGTGAGAATTTCCCCTTTTTTAAACGATCCATCATGAGGGTCCAGTAAAGTAAAGCATGCAGATTGAACTGCCGGCAATGTTTTTGTGTGTGCCATGTTTTAATCTCTTACTAAATTGAAAAATATATTATCAATAATATCATACCTAAAAGATTTATAAAACACAAGAAACACTTAATAGATCAATATGTTAAACAATGTATTAAATAATAAATCATTAAAGATCAAACAGTTCTTTATCCTAAGAACAAACTTACATGGCCTTCAAAATCATATTTAGCTATAACCTTCTCACATCGTTTGGTAACTGGTCTGATGAGAGGTGTAGTATCTAAATAGTGTAGTTTATAAAAATTTAGTAGGGAAGGTAGGTCAGGAAACATTTGGTCTCCAATTCTGTATCTAATTTGCTGATCGTTTTGTTGAATTTTGTTTATAATATAATGAGAAACTTTGTTATCTTCCCTGGAATGAGAATAAAACAATGAATGATAAAGCAAATGAACATAAATAATATGGTACTTCATTTTAAAAGAAAAGCAAAAAACTTCACCTTACACACAGGACAAAGTCTCCAAAAATAGTTGTAGAATCCCTAACCAAAAACACTCCACCTTCTCGTTCACTCATCAATAAATCTGTGGCTTCTTGGCGTGACATCTGACCAAAATACCAACTATAAAACAATAATAGTACTTGATAAAATTATTCAAATTAAAAAATGAATTTGATAAATAAAATTTTGATAAAAGTATTATTTAACAACATATTTTACTTTCAGATATATTTTCAAATAATTTGTCTGTATTGTACTCTAACATAAATCTATAATTTACTTTGTCAAAGTAATATTTTCATTGATAACAATGTCAAAGATTCATAATGTAAAATGATTATTTGTCAACATAATCATTTAACTAAATTAACTGAGCAAATATATCTTTGCCAAAGACCAAAATTTTAAAGAAGTTAAAATTACCTTTTTGTACTTTTAAATAAAAACCAGAGCTATATACACAACCTACTAAGAATATTTTAGGTATAAATAAATAAAGAAATAGGACTGTCTACTAGAACACATACTTAACCATCGGCGTCAATTTAAAGACACCTAAAACATTAATAAATTCGCTTTTCTCTTTCTGCTCTCTTGAAAATTGCATTTCAATGAAACACCTTAATTTATTTTATCAAAATTGGCTGGAAATATACACTACCGTACATACCGGTAATATCTATAAGAATTGACCAATAATATTGATGTTGAAAATCTATTTAAGGAAGAATCGTTACACTCTTTAAAGAGATTCACAAAACAACATACTGTCCATGTGAAGCACACACAATCTTAACAGACAAAAGCTGTAAATATTTGAAGAAAGTTATAAATTATTTTTTAGTTAAAACAATAATTGTTGCAAGTACTCAGAAATATTCTGAGTAATAAAATTAAAACAAATATTGCAATTTCATATTCAAAATTTCTGTTCCTGATTCATATATAAAGATAAATCCGATAAAATATATTAATAAAAAAGATTACTATTTTTCTCTGACATAATAATATAAATGAATATAAGCAGGCATTTCCATGTAACCACACAATTTATTAATTTATCAAATCTTGAAAATACGCTTAAAAACTCAAGTTTTAAGAATTACGGAACAATTGAGAGGAGCGGTTAGGAAATTTAGGAAAAAATCGTAGCTTTAAGAGTTCTAAATTTTGTTATGTGAAATTAAGCAAAAGCGTATTTTTAGAAGTTAAAATTTTTTTATTAAAACAGGTTTTCACAACTAATGAAATATTTGGTATATAAAAAACAAATATTGAATTTCATTAAAAACGTCAGTTTAAGAAAACACTAAAACAATTAATAAATTCTCCCTTTTCTGCCTTGTTTGAAATTCGCTATTTCAATGAAAAAACCACATTTATTGTTTAAAATGCTGAAATACCCGTTAAAAACTCCAAATTTTACAGTAATTTAACAAATATTTCAAATGTTGAAAATTTAGGAAAAATCGTAACTTTTAAGAGTTCTAATTATTAAAATGTGGAAAATTTAAGAAAAAGCGTTAATATCTTTAGAAGTTAAATTTTTTACTAAAACATGGTTTCACAACTAATGGAAATATTTAGTATATAAAAACAAATATTGGACAGTATTTCATTAAAGGAAACGTCAATTGTAAGACACCTTAAACACTTTAATAACTTCACTTTTCTGCTTTTTAAAAAAATAGGCATTTCAATGAAACACATTATTTTTTTTTCAATATGCCTGAAAATTACCGTTAACGAAACTCAATTGATAAGATTATAACCCAAATAATATTAATGATTGAATCATTATAGGTAAAAATCGTGACTTTTAAAGGAGTTCTAAATTTGTAACATGTGAAATTTAAGAAAAAGCGTAATTTTAGAAGTTAAAATTTTTTATTAAAACAGGTTTTCACAACTAATGAAAAATATTCTGGTATATAAAAACAAATATTGAAATTTCATTAAAAAACGTCAATTTAAGAACACCATAAAACTATTAATAAATTCACTTTTCTGCATTTTTTGAAATTGCATATTCAATGAAACACATCATCTTTTTCAAATGCTGACAATACTGTTAAAAACACAATTTTAAGATTTCAAACAAAATAATTTCAAATGTGTGAAAATTTAGGTACTCTTTTTAAGAGTTCTACAATTTGAAATAATGTGAAATATTTAAAAGAAAAAACTTAATTTTTGAAGTTAAAATTTTTATTCACAACAGGTTTTTCAAACAACTAATGATATTTGGTATATCAAAACAATAATGAAATTTCATTAAAAAAAACGTCAATTTTAGACACATAAAACTGTTAAATAAATATTATAACTTTTCCTGCTTTTTGAAAGAGCATTTCCAATGAAACACATTATAGATTATATAAATAGCTGAAATACCGTTAAGGACCTAATTTTAAGATTTACCAACAAATACATTTTAGGATGTTAGAAATATTACAAAAGAAATATGAACAATCTCTTGCCAAAAAGATTTCTAATAACTTCTGTATTATAATGTAGAAAATTCTAATTTAAGCTTAGAAGTTATATAAATTTTTATTTATTAAAAACAAAGGTTTTCCAAAAACTGAGAAATTATTTGGTAATAAAACAATAAGAAAAATATATTGAAAGTTTAATTTGCATTAAAAACGGTCAATTTAAGACACTTAAAACTATTAATAAATTCGCTTTTCTGACTTTTTGAAATTGCATTTTGGATTAACATAGCATTAAATATTTTTCAAATGCTGAAAAATCCCGTAAAAAACTTAATATTTCAGAAATTAACAAAAAATATACAAAATAAATGAATGGTAAATGTATGAAATTTAAGTGAATAAATACGTACTTAATTAAGTATCGTTCAAACATTTTTAGTAAGTGTGAAAACCTTTTAAAATTAAGCGTAATTTATAGCACAGATTAAACAATTTTTTTATTACAAAGGCCTCCCAGTTTATCTTACACAAGGTAATAAGGAAATACTTATGGGTATATAACGAAACTAAATAATTAAGAAATTTCATTAAAAAACGTCAATTTATAGACACCTAAAAACTATTAATAAATTCTCTTTTCTGCTTTTCTTTTTATTGCATTTCATGAAACACATTATACTCCCTTTCTCCACAAATCGCATGTAAATAGGCCTGTGAAAAATCACAATTTTAATAGAAATACTCACACACTAGTTTCCAAATTGTTTTGAGAATTTAGGAAAGATCGTACTTTTAGAGTTAATTTAAATTTGTGAAATCCAGTGAAAACTACTCTTAGGCAATAGCGTATTTTAAGAAGATTATCAAATTTGTGATTTTATTAAACACATGTTTCACAACTAATGAAATATTTGGTAGTTAAAAACTAAAATTTTAAGAAATTTCATTAAAAAAACGTCAGTTAAGACACCTAAACCAATTAATAAATTCTCTTTTCCTCTCAGCTTTTTGAAATTTGCATTTCAATTGAACACAATTACTTTGTTTAATCAATGGCTGAAAATACCGTTAAAAACTCAATTTTACATTTTAAAACAAATAATTTCCAAATGTTGATAAATTGTAGGAAAATCGTACTTTTTCTAGGAGTTCTAAATTTTGTCATGTGAAAACTTTAAGAAAAAAGCGTAATTTTAGAAGTTAAAATTTTTTCTAAAACAGGTTTTCACAAGCTTGGTATGTTTTCTTATAAGAAAACAAATATTTGAAATTTCATTAAAGAAACGTCAAATTTTAAACACATTAAACTATATTAAATCGACGTTAATGTGCTTTTTGAAATATGATTTCAATGAAACACATTCTTTTTCAAATGCTGAAAAGTACGTTAAAAACTCCACTTTTAAGATTCCTAACCAAATAATTTCAAATCGTACTTTTAGGAAAAATCGTACTTTTTAAGAGTTCTAAAAATTTTGTAATAGATAAGAGAACTTTAAGAAAACAGCTAGTATTATTAGAAGGTTAAAAAAATTTATATTATTAAAAACAAGGTTTTCACAACTAATGAATATTGTGGTATATAAATAAATAAATATTGAAAAATTTCATACCTAGAATCGTCAATTTAAAACACCTAAAAATATTAATAAAATTCACTTTTCTGGCCTTTTTGAAATTGCATTTCAATGAGAACATTATTTTTGTCAATGCACTGAAACATACTGTTACAAAAATATTTTAAGATTTAACGAAATAACTTTTCAAAAATGTTGAACATTTAGGTCTTTTGAAGACGTTCTAATTAAATGAATTGTGAAAATTTACAAGAAAATAGCGTAATCTATTTAGTTAAGGTAAAATTTTTTATTAAAACAGGTTTTCACACACAACTAATGAAATAATAAAGAAAAATTAGATATATAAAACAAATATATTGAAGGATTTCATTAAAAAACGAATGTCAATTTTAGCCAGCAAATAAAACTATACCACTCTAATTTACTTTTCTGCTTTTTGAAAGAGCATTGTCAATGAAACACATTAATTCTTTTTCAAATGCTGAAAAGTACGTAAAAAACTCAATTATAAGATTTACCAGAATAATTTCAAAATGTTCGAAATATTTATAAAAATTATCGATATTGAGAAAAGTTACTAAGGCAATTTGTAATGTGGAAAATTTAAGAAAGAAAAGAAACATAATTTTAGGAAGTTAAATTTTTTTAAGATTAAATACATTTTTTTCACAATAATGAAATATTTGGTATATTAAAAACAAATATTAGGAGAAAAAATTTATTTCTTTAAATTACTTTAAAAAAAAAAAAACCCTGGGTTTTAATTTATCCCCAACACAAAATATTCATGTGTAAAAGGAAAAAACAAAGACCCAAAGCCAACATGCTGGAGGCCTAAATTGTTAATTAATAGCGATGTTGCTTGCATTGGTTCGTCTTCTTCTCTATAATTGAATTCAGATTTGTTATGACTCCGCATTATAAAATCGCAGACATCTACCAGACAATAAAGTTCAAGATTTTTTAAAAGATTACCGAAACAGGTAATCCTTCAAAAAATGTTGAATGAATTTAGAAAAAAGTCGTACTTTTAAGAGTTCCTTATTTGTAAATAAATCTTAAGAAAAAGCATAATTTAATCAAGTTAGAAATTTGTTTAATAGGAAAACAGTTTCATTTACTACATGAAACAGTTTTATATAGGAATGGATGTTGAAAAAATACATTAAAAGAAGCGTTCAATTTAAAAATGCCTAAAACTATAATAAAATATCCTTTTTTTGGGCCATAGTGTTTTTTGGTTTAAGGTACAAATGGCTCTTTTTCAACAAGTTACTTGAAAATACAGTTTTAATGAATGGATTGTTGAAAAAATACATTAAAATTAGGATTGTCATCATTTGTTACAATTTAAGGGAAAAGTAGTGACAAGCTATATTAAGAGTTCTATAATTTGTAATGTGACATATTTAAAGCAAAAGCGTAAATTTTAGAAGTTAAAATTTTTATTATAAACACTAAATTCCTTAATCGAGTATCATTTTGGTTAAATATAACAAAATCAAATATAATTCGAAAATTTCATTAAAAAAACGTCAATTTAAGACAACTTCTAACAACAATCTCGGATAGAATATATCTTTATCTGCTATGTTCAATTAAAATTGCATTATCAAATGTTAAACACATGTATTTTTTCAAATGCTGTGCAGAAATACTCGTTTAAAACAAACTGAATACAGATTAGCCAAATAAATATATACAAATGTTGTTAATTTAGGAAAATCGTACTTTTACGAGATTCTAAATTTTGTATTAGTAAAAAATTATAGAAAAAGGCCGTAATTCTTAGATGTTTAAAGTCTTATTTTATATAAAACAAGGTTTTATAAAACTAATAAAAATTTGAAAATATATAAAAACAAATATTAAGATTTCATTAAAAAACGTCCAATTTAAGACATCTAAATACTATTATACAATTCACTTTTCAGCTTTTGAAATTGCATAATTCAAAGAAAACATGGTAATTGTGTTTTCAAATGCGTGAATACGTCTAAAATAAATGGACTATTTTAGGAAGATTTACAATAATTTCACAAGTGTTTGGAAACTTTAGGAAAAAATCGTCACTATTAAGAGTTTATAAATATGTCAATACGTGAAAACTTTATGAGAAAAACATGTCCGGGGATAAAATATTCATTACTTTAGAAGATAATTATATATTCTAAATTTTATTAAAAACACGTTTTCACAACTAATGAAATATTTGTTATATAAAAGCAAATATTGAAGCTTTCATTAAAAAACGTCAACTTTAGACCACTAAAACTATTAATAAATTTACTTTTCTGTTTTAAATAGCATTTCAGTAACACTATTATATCTTTCAATGTAATATTAATACCGTTAAAAACTCAATTTTATAGATTTACCAAATAAAATATCTATTAAATGTTGAATATTTTAGGAAAATATCGTACTTTTAAGAGTTCTAAATTTGCTTGATGTGAAAATGTGTAAGAAAAACACGTAATATTCCAGAAGTTAATAATTTGAGTTAAAGACAGGTTTTCACAATCTAGAAGAAATTATTTGGTATATACAAAAAGAAATATTAGCAAAATTTCATTTAAAATGCGTTCAATTTAAGACAACTTCTAAGGTAACTATTAATAAAATGTCGCTTTTCTGCTTTTTGAAATTCAATTTCAATGAAACACCAAAATATTATTTCAAAATGCTGAAAATCCCATAAAACCGTTAATTTTAAGAGGGATTACCAAAACTAATTTCATAATGTTGAATTTAGGAAAAATCTCTTTTCAAAGAGTTCAAAATTTTGTAAATCGTGAGAAAAATTAAGAAAATTATGCGTGGAAGTGTTAGAAAGTAAGAACTTTTTTATATTTAATAACAGGTTTTCACAAGTTAATGAAGATATAATTGTTGTAATTCAAATTAAAAAGTTGATGTATTTCATTAAAGTTACAATTTATGATCACCTAAATATAATTAATAAATTTTCTTTTTTCTGCTTTTATGAAAATTAGCTTATTTCAATGAAACTCATTATTTTTCAAATGCTGAAAAATACCGTTAAAGTAACTCAAATTTTAGAATTACTCTTAAAATAATTTCCATAATGTGTTGAAATTTAGGCAAAAATCGTACTTTTAAAAGAGTTAGTTCTAAATTTTGTAATGTGAAATAAGCACAAAAAGCGTATATTTAAGAGAGGTTATAAATTTTTTCCTTTGGAGAAAAGGCTAACGAAGCTAAGGTAAAAAACAATGCGATATAAATGAACTAAAAATTGATATTTTCGTTAAAAAACGTCAGTTTAAGACACCTAAAAAAATTTAATAATGTCTCTTTTCTGCTTTTTGAATTGCATTTCAATGAAACCAATTATTTTTTAAAAATGCTGAAAATACCAGGTTAAATAAAATAATTCAATTTACAAATGTAATGTTTCAATGTTGAATCATTTAGGAAAATCGTACTTTTGTAGGAGTTCTAAATTTGTAATGTGAAATTATTTAAGAAAAAGCGTAATTTTTAGAAGTTAAAATTTTTTACTAAAACAGGTTTTCACAACTAATGAAATATTTGGTATATAAAAACAAATATTGAAATTTCCTTACAAAACGTCAATTAGAAACACCTAAAACTATTAATAAATTCACTTTCTTGCTTTTTAAAATAGCATGTCAATGAAACACATTATTTTTTCAAAATGCTGAATGAAAATGCCGTTAAAAACTCAATTTAGAGAATTACCAAGTTTTCTCAAAATGTTGATTAATTTAGGCACATCGTCGTACTTTTAAGAGTTCTACATTTGTAAATCGTGAAAATTTAAGAAAAAGCGTAATTTTAGAAGTTAAAATGTTTTTTACTTAAAACAGTGTTTTCACAACTAAATACGATTTTTTTTGGTTTTGTAAGAAAAACAAGTTACCAAATAATTCATTAAAAAAAATCAGGCTATTCGACGTCAAACCATTAATACGAATTCTCTTTGTCCTGCTTTTTGAAATTCGCAATTTCAAATGAAAACATATCTATTATTTTTCAAAGCTGAAATATACGCGTTATAAATTTAACTCAATTTCTAAGAATTTACAAATAATTTCAAATGTTAAACATCTTAGGAGCAATCGTTCTCTTTTAGATTACTAGAAAATATGTACTTTGTGTAGAATTAAGGGAAATATCTCGACATTTTAGAATGTTTAGCAATTTTTTAATTAACAACAGGTAATTTCACAACTAATGAAGATATCTTGCGTACTAGGATAACACAACAAACTGATTCGAATTGTCATCTAAAACGTTCAATTCTCTAGACACCTAAAACATTTAACTAAATTTCCTCTTTATGCTCTGTCTAAATCGCATTTCAATGATATACGTGATATTTTCCTCCAAAAAGCCGGAAACTTACGTTAAAAAACCCTTCTCATAGTCTTAAAGCAATGACGATGAATATTCAAATGTTTCAGTTTTATCATATACACTTTTCTTTAGAGCGGTTTCAAGGCTAACTTTTAAAGGTATGATATCCAAAATTCTAGATGTTAATTTTTTATTTTTTTTTGTATCGTAAGGCTCTAGAGAATTCACACACCCATATTATATTAATCATTTTAAATTATTAAGAACAAG
Source organism: Trachelipus rathkii (assembly GCA_015478945.1). Lineage (NCBI taxonomy): Eukaryota > Metazoa > Arthropoda > Malacostraca > Isopoda > Trachelipodidae > Trachelipus > Trachelipus rathkii. Next base: position 35,010 of record JABUQX010050592.1, read on the forward strand.
TATTTTGGATTTGCTTATTTCTTGCAAACAAAACGACTCTTTCAATACTTCGGTTCTTTTTCAACACATGCAAAATGCTGTTCCATCTTGTAGGTCAATCAAGACCAACGTTTCAAACACTCATTTGAAGCCTCTCTTGAATTTTATATACCTCTTCTTGAACCATGGTTGAATGAAGCAAATGGGTGGCAAACGTGTTACATTTGATAATGAGGTTGTTTATTTAATTTTGTGAGTCTCTTCCACTTTTAATTGTTGTTTTTTTTCTTAGTTTTTGAGAGCGGACCTCACCAACGAAGGGCATATGCAATCGCTCCGGGCAGACAAAATACTACCCTTCAGGCTATCACGAACTCAGGGCAAATGAACCCACCTGCACGAGAGCCCGTGATACTCCTTTTAATTGTTAACTGTACTTTATGTACTGTACAATCCAAATTCTTCAGCCCAGAAAGCTAAAGTGCTTTTTTCATGTTTGCTCTAATAATAATAATAATAATAATAATAATAATAATAATAATAATAATAATAATAATAATAATAATAATAATAATAATAATAATAATAATAATAATAATAATAATAATAATAATAAAGCAAAAACGTTTCAAAGATCCAATTTCCCAAAATTTCGTAAAATTTTCTTGAGATGTAACTAATGCAATATCATGGAAAATATTACTGCTCTATTTTACATGAATATAATACGAGTGATTGGAAGCTAAAGTTAGAGGTTGGTGAGGTTTTTCGTCACCACAAAGACGACAAGTCCTTTCTCGTTTAATTTTTTTAATATATATATATATATATATATATATATATATATATATATATATATATATATATATATATATATATATATATATATATATATATATATATATATATATATATACGTGTTTATGTAAGTATGTCTGCATTCATATACTTACTCATGCATATATATATATATATATATATATATTATATATATATAAATATATATATATAAAAAAATATATATATATATAAAAAAATATATTGTATATATATATAAATCTATGTATATAGATATAGATATATATATATATATATATATATATATATATATATATATATTTATAAGTATATATATATATATATATATATATATATATATATATATATATATATATATATATATATATATATATATATATATATATATATATATATATATATATATATATATATATATATATATATATATATAAGGAATTAAATAAATAAAAGAAATGAAATCTCAGACGAAAGAATATCCTTTGTTTCTCAAAATTTTATTTGCTCGATATTTGTCATCCGAGATTTCAACCAATAAAAGAAATCGAAAAATAAAAATGAAAAAAACAAAAATATAAAAAGAAAGAAATATAAAAATGTATATATATATATATATATATATATATATATATATATATATTTTAAGTTAAGTTATATATATATATATATATATATATATATATATATATATATATATATATGTTATTACTGTTTTATATAGCTTTTAAGTAAGTGCGATTCGGGGAACTGTTTCTTTCGATATGAAGGACCAGAGATTATGTCTGAAACTGGAATATGGTCTGGCAGCGCGTGATAGCAACCGATCACAGTATGAAGCTTTGCATCGTAAATCACCTGGCAAGTCACCAGGACGCCGGTTAAGCGGAGCGACCGAGCTTCAACGAGAGTTGTTCGAGCGTGATGATGCCGCCCGTCGCAAGATCTTAGATTATCGCGCAGAGGCGCGCGCGCACATGACATGTTGTTACGTCCATTGGTTATTATTACGCCGTTATCGAAAGGTGACTCGAAGCCTCTGAGTTGCTTAAAGCCTCTCGCGACCTGGCGTTCCGACAACGGCACCGCACCGGTTCGGGGTACGGTAATTGCGTACAGCACCGTCCTTCGTTCGACATAGCCCATATGGGTGCCATCAGATCGCGATAAAATTTGAGTAAGGGTTGATGACGTACCCCAGCGGATGATGCGCCACCTCAGGTCCCCGTGGGTGGGACTCACCCCCGTGTCGGGGCCGATCAAATTTGCGCACCCAGAGCCGCTCTAGAGCACTTCAGACTGGGTGAGTTGCCTGGCAATGGAGCCACCGCGGTGTGCTTAGGAAGAACATCAAAGGGTCAAACAATATTGGTGCCTTTATATATGTTATTGGGTCTGTTATAATGGTTCCAGAACCATCAAGAAAAAAAATAAATAAATAAATAAATAAATGGGGGTTAATCAAATAAATAAATAAATAAATAAATAGTCATCATCTCTGCAACGGATAATATGTTTAGTACTAGCCTTTACGTTTTTACATACTTAAAGCAGTAAATCTAAACAATCATCCATCACTTCCACTCCTTCCTGCTATTGATCCACAGGTCATTTACTAGCCTTACACAACTTAGCAGTAAATCAAACACCACCCATCTGTTTCAGGCACAGAAACCAGTTGTGATCTATTGATCTGCATTACAACGTTTCAAATTTGTAACGCTTACATACCAGCAGTGTAAACACATCCAACCCCTCTTCTGGCCTCTTCCCGACGATCTGGCTGATCTATTGATTAAGGGTCCGCTTGAGCAATATTTGAGCGAACATACATGGGAAAGTTTCTCATGTTAAAGATCGTAGGGCGCCGACTGAAAGCCACATTGGGCCTGCGCTAAGATCATCTGAACTACAGTACCGGAAGCACCCACCTGTGAAGGTCTGGTCAACATTAACAAATACCTAACAACAGTGTGCACCAACATAGTAACCAAAAACGGGTTCCGCTCATTACCATCAAGCATAGTCTCAACATGGGATCGGGTCGCTAATATTATTCAATTACGGGCGATTTACTGGGGGCTCTACTATAACCTGTAACCAGGTCATAGAATGTGCGCGTTTTCACATTAATGCTAACATATCATCCGAAATTCAGAATATAATGTGTTGGGTAGCAAATTGGCATCACATAAGTTGGGGCAATGTAACTGCTGGCCTTAACAAAGATCCAGCAACATCTATTGTAAAGACAAACAGTGCTTTGTTCTTTCGTAAAAGCAAACCATGAACATAAACATACTTAACACACAATGGCACGAATAATAGCCGTGATCACCAACATCTAAACAAAGCGTACATAGTAGCAAGTTCATGCCGCGTAGCATCATATATCTCCAACAAAAAGAACACAAATGTCGTGTCATTCGTGGCATGTTTTTAACATAAACCATTCAACAGTGGACATGTGACCCTGCAGGGGAAAGCGTTCGCCACCCAGAGATCGACATCCGAGTGAGCTACAAATCGCATCCTGCCGCACCAACCATTTTTTTCCAGCATTAGCCACCAATACTGCCGCAATCCTGGCCGGCTAGCCGGCCAGTACGAGCCGAACCACATGCCCTCAGCAACAAACAGATACCGCCAATCACGAGCCGCTTATTCGGGTCCCGAGGCGGGCGTCAACTTTTCAAGAGAGACTTTTAAAATGTTTTTCATGCCAAATAAAGCCGTGCCAGGTATTGCAGATGTAGCCTGAACAGTGGCGTAGAATGCGACAGCCAGGTTTCACACAAAGGTTATCAATACTTTTGGCCATCAGATGCAGTGGCGCAACATCTACATATGGTGCTTCAGCCAAACATCTCGATTATCAGTTAAGATTGATGCCCGCAGATTTAACGCCACGCTTTCCGCCGATACACAATTTTTTCAACGACAGTGAGCCAGCAGTATTGGGTAACACCCCAATGAACACAGGTACGTCTTTTTACGGCCAATGATCAATATCACAGTAGCCAGCGAAAGACCGTAAAGCGACGTTCGTATACGAATGGCGCAACACAGCAGTGTCACCTGATTATGAGGGCCTGCATGGCAAATCACCCAGCAGTACGATTCTTTCTTTTCGTGGCTAACAGGTCGAAGAATACACGCAATAAACGAATATATCAGTTCGTGGGTATATTTTCGCTGACAACAACGTTCAGCGTCAACAATAGTCGTCGGGTCAACAACAACGTCAACAACAATGGGTCAATTGTCACAATAGCAACAAGAAGTACAACAACTGGCCCAGTCATGCGTTAACAAAATAGCCTTCAATATACAGTTAACATAGAACTGGGTTAGGTCACAAATACAACAACAAAATACCTAACATTAATTCTGCCGCTAATAAATAACCGTCATTGGTCAAACAGAGGAAGTACCTTAAGCACAGCATAGCAACGCACCTATCTCTGCTATATCTTCTAACATATCAATGCTAATTTTTACAATTAAAGTGATTACATAGCATTTGTAGTACTGCTGTCAAAAATATTACATCGGTCGAAATTCGGAAGTATTTTTGACTGGCTGGTCCACTTTCGCAGGCCAATATGCATGAAAATGAGCCTTGCTTGCCATGGTGCGACGCAATATATGTTATATTAACGTCTGGAATAAGGCGGTGCATAGAGGTTTGACAGTTGTAGAGCAGAGGTCGCGAGCGGTACTCATCACAGTTTCTACGATCAACACTTTACATTGAATAGCCAGCCAGGAACTCCAGCTGTATCACGAGTTTTTTTTTCAAATCAATACTTAGCTCCGTTGGGCAAGATCTTTGTTATACTCAAAATAATATTAAAATATTACTGGTCAATAATGACGACACGTAAAGTGGAATAAATACATTGAGTCAATTAAATAGGGTGCTGTCTGCAAAAGTATTTTCTCCAGAAATGTGTTGAATATGGCAACCACGACCAGTTTGCCTGTGTTGTCTCGCCAGGAGCTGTCATTGCAACAGAGGCGATGCAGTTACCTCGCAGCGTGGAGGCGCAGCTGGCGCGAGCAAAGGCTGGTTGATGAAAACTGAAGAGCGAACCAAAGCGAATGACTTCAGCTCATCAAACCACGATGATGACGGAAGCTACCGCCCGAAATGGCCGTTAATGAAGCCGCTGATGCCAGGTTGCAAGATGCTTGAGATAGATTCGTAGCGAGCGTTGGAACAATTCGCTTTGCGATGATCGCCGTTTCCGGACCGGTGGGCCAAACACAGCGACAAACGGGTCTGATGAAACCAGCGAGCGCATCCGGTCTCCAAAATCTTAGTTTCCAAACATCGTTACATTAGTAGTTCACTCTAGAGAAAGATGCCAGCTGTTACTGTTCTGCTTTGTGTCCATGATATCATAACGCAACTGGGCATCAATATACAGATAGCGCCGCGTATGAATAATCAGCTGGCATCCCGAAAATTTCACTTGCCGCGCAGCTAATAGTCATACATCAATGCTCCTGTCTTTTCCTCGGCATCGCAACGCAAAGTCGTAACATTCCGCCACCCACAAGCAACATCTGAACCCAGCGAATTAACACTACCTGACTGTTTTGAGTATGGATTACCGAGCATGAATAAACAGCGACGACACTGTGGGCCTTAGAGCAAACCTGGCCCAAGGCCTGGCCCGAAAAACTTGGCCTAAGTCACAACACATCATCGGCGCTGGTCACAGTGGCTGGTCTACAAAACTCAATCAGCAGTGCCAGGCTTTCGGCCAGCCAGCCAGTGCGCACAGCGGGCTGCATCTCATGAATAAACAGTTTTTACAATCAGCACACATCACTCGTACCCAGGCGAGTGGGCGCTGAGCAGGGACACCCTGAGGCAGGCTGCGGGCCCCAGCCCGAGTGGGCTGAGGCCCATTCCTCCCGGGAGGGGCAATGCCTGCCTACACCCCTTCGGGGTGATCCCTCTCGCAGGTCACAACCTTTCAAGGGGCGCATCCACCCTGGGTTTTCTCGGGTGGTAATGTGTTGCTTTAGATACTCTTGATTAATTAAAACTGTTTATTCGTAAGTTAGGTACGTTATGTTAAATATTACTATAACAATGTGAAAATAACACTGCTTTGTTAGAGAAATGATGAGTTTTTGTAAGATATTACTGTGTTAACCTACGATGATGTGTTAGAAACGTGAGCCTAGGTTAAGTTTTTTGTTGGGTAATGTTAGGTTTGCTCTAGAATTTTGGTAATGTCTATGTTTATTCATACTTCAATTGATGTTATACTCAAAACGAGTGACACTTTGTTGAAGATAGTGTTAATTCATAGTTCAAGATGTTGGTATCTTTGATAGATTGGTCACTTTGTTAAGGGAATTTGTTAGATGATACGACTTTACCTGTTGCTGATATGAGGGAAAAGTGGGAGCATATCGAGTATTGTATGACCTATTAGCTACTTTACCTTTGATAAGTAGGGAATTTTCAGGATGTTAGCTGATTATTCATACGCGAGGTATGTTAGGTTTGCCTTTGTATATTATATTCTTAGTTGCGTTTATGATATCATGAGTTATTTTCCTAAACAGAACAATAGCTTTGAAAGCACGGTCTACAGCATCTTTCTCTAGGTGAACTTTACTAATGTAACGATGTTTGAAACTAAGATTTTGGGGCTCGAATGCATCGCCCCAAAATCTTAGTTTCAAACATCGTTACATTGTCTAATATATCCCTGTAACTGATGTTTACATAGTATTTCCGGTCAGGTGACTGATCATCGCCAAAAGTGAAATTGATTCCAACCCTCATACGAATCCTATCATAGTCTAAGTCTTGTAATATAGCATCAATGACTTCATTAACAACCATTTCGAATGATGCTTCAAGATCATCATCATTCGAAATGGTTGTTAGTGAAGTCATTGCTGGTTCAAGGTCTCTCAGTCCATGGAAGAAGTTTTCATCAATAGCCTTTACTTCATATGTATGCCTCTCCATTGACTTTTTAAGTTTCTCTACAGAGATATGCGTTATGTCTGTTATAGTGGTCTTTCTCTTCTTATCTGGGGGATTCATTCTCGAAGGACTAGCCTGGAATAAATAGTCATTCAAATGTATGGTTGTATATTCAACACATTTCTGGAAAAGAATCACTTTTTTTTTTTTAGACATGTGCATATATCATTTTCCCTCTATTCTTAATTGATAATGTATTTAATTACTTTACGTGTCATTAATTATTGACCAGATGTGTTACAATGTTATTTTTAAATGAGAATATATTAAATAATAAAAAAATCTTACTTAGCTGAATAAGTATTGATTTGAAAAAAAAACTCGGATAATGATACAACAGGATCTAACGAAATGTGTCTTAAAGTGTTGATCGTAAGAGCTCTTGATTAAGAATACCCCCTTCGAGTAGCTCACTGATTTATATATAACTCTGCTCTCTAATCTGTACAGTGCTGTCAAATCACCTCTGTATGATGCACCGTTGCCCAACCTACCAGTTTGTTTAATAAATATAATAAGTATTGCATCACTTTATGCAAATGGCTAAAGCTTAAAATCATTTTCATGTTTCATGTTGAAATTTTCTGAAAGGGGGTGTAGTCTAAAAAGAGATAAGCCTAAAAATATTCCAGGTTTTACCATTGTGTAATGTTTTGTATGATACTCTAAATGCTATGTAAATCCTTTGTTAATGTAAAATTAACATTGATATGTTAGAGATATGCTTGAAAAAGAGTGAATAGGTTGCGTTTTGTATGCTGTGCTAGGTACTTTACCTCTGTTAAGTATGGAGCTTTGTTAATGTTAGTTGTTTATTCTAGCGTAAGGTGTGTTAGATTTTGTTATTGTACAATATATTCTTAGTTCTGGTAATGCTATGTTAGCTTTATTAATGTGAAAACAATGTTACGTTAGCATATATTCGTTGGTTGGTTGGTATGTAAAGAACTTATTCTTGTACTATGTTATTGTTGCTGTTGTTGTTGTTGTTGTTGTTGTTGTTGTTGTTGTTGTTGTTGTTGTTGTTGTTGTTGTTGTTGTTGTTGCTGTTGTTGTTGTTGTCTAGCGAGAATATATACCCTTTTGAACTGATATGGTTCGTTTGTGCGTTGTATTCTTGTTTACTTTCTTCTGATTGGCTGAAAGAAAGAATCTCATTACCTATAAGGGTTGTTTATACATACGAATTTCGCCAGTAAGACATTTTTCGCTGTGTTGATATGATGACCTCTCGTTCTGCTTCTACAGACGTCCTCTTTACGAGGATCTTTGTAATACCCAATGATGTGTCATTTACATTTTTTCGTAAAACGAATGGAGAGCAATATATTACCTGTGTTCCAATTGGAGGTGCAAGTAATATACCTTTAATCATATCAGTTGAAGAATTCTTCAATATTATCGAAAGCCTCGAAGCTTGGATAAAGGCTGAGTATGTGTCATCTGTGACATCGTCTCTTGATGAAATCAGAGATGACAGCTTGAGCGGCTATAATAGAATAGATGTTGCTTTCACTGCATCTGATAATGTTAAAAGTATTGATGTACGCAACTATTGGAAACCTAATGATGCTGTCACATTCATGCGTACGTGTATAGGTTTCACTGTTCAGACATCTGCAAATATAACAGCTTTGTTTAACATGAAAAACGACTTAAAGTCTCATCTTAAAGTTGTTGCCATACTCGAGGACTTAATTCATATAGCTCATGGTGTAATCTACGATATTTACACTGAAACATGTGGATTCCCGTATAATGCAGTATACAGAAATGCCTTAATAACTATCAACCAGGATACGTTTACTTCTCGCTGGCGGGAGCGAGTGAGTGCTGTTGAACCGAAATATGCAGAAAAATGGTTTAGTGCAGCAAGTTGTATTTATGCTTACATCCTTTCGGATGGTGTTGAATCTCTGGAGAAACATATAGAACTTGCTCAATTTATACAGAATCCTATGTCCACCTGATTAGATGGTTTAATATATTTAAAAACTTATATGTATGAATGTATTTATTTATTTAATGTTCTTTTTATTGGAAATTATATGTTATACACTTGAAAACATGTTTTACTGCCCCCTTATGTACGCTTTGTTGTTTAAGATGTTGGGGCTGGCTGTTTATTCGTGTAGCCGTTGTGTGTTAAGTATGTTATGTTCATAGTTTAGCTTTACAGAGAATAAAAACTTTACTTTGTTTGTCTTTACCCAATAGGTGTTATGCTAGTGTTAAGTGTGGATCTTTGTTAAGGTTAGCAGTTTATTCTTGCTTAAGATGTGTCTGGTTTGCCCTTGTACATTATATTCTTAGTTCAGTTGATGCTATGTTAGCTTTATTAATGTGAAAACTTTTGTGACACCTGCATACTTTCGCTGGTCTATATGATAGTTACACAAGGTTATAGTAAATTTTAGTAAAATATTACCATGTTAGTGTAAATTAACATTGTTATGTTAGAGATATGCTTGACCAAGTGTGAATAAGTTACGTTTTTGGTTGCTATGTTAGTTACTTTACTGTTGTTAGGTGTGAAACTTTGTTAATGTTGACCGTTTATTCCTGTTTAAGATGAGTTAAGTTTGTCGTTGTACATTATTTTCTTAGTTCAGATGATGCTAAGTAGGTTTATTAATGTGAAAACTTTGTTACGTCAGCATATATTGTTTGATCTTTGTATAAAGAACTTGATTTTATGTTATGTTTATCCAAAAATGATACTCAAAATGGGACCTTAATCAATAGATCAATAGATCATAGATGGTCAGGAGGGTGGCTGGATGGGGGTTGGATAGTGGTTTGATTTAGTGATTTACTGCTTTAGGGTATGTAAAACGTTACAATTTTAGTAAAAATTTGACCTTAATCAATAGATCAATAGATCACAACTGGACAGGAGGGTGGCAGGAAGGTAGATGGATGGTGTTTGATTTACTGATTTACTGCTTTAGGGTATGTAAAACATGAAAATTTTAGTAAAAATTTGACCTTAATCAATAGATCAATAGATCACAACTGGACAGGAGGGTGACAGGAAGGTAGATGGATGGTGTTTGATTTACTGATTTACTGCTTTAGGGTATGTAAAAACGTAAATTTGTAAGTTATAAACATAAAAAGTGTAAGAAATTTTATTTATTTATTTATTTATTTATTTATTTATTTATTTTTTCTTGATGGTTCTGAAACCATTATTTTCGAAATCTACAGATCCAATAACATATATAAAGACACCAATATTGTATCATTACACAAAAATTTAATAACTCGGCACCGCAGTGGCTCCAGCACCGGTGCCGGAGCCAACTCCTTAGATTCCAATACCAAGTCTTTCTAGAAACTCAACTCTGAATCCTCTCACCAAATTTCAGCTTTATACGATCAATTTAATTTATTTTAGGGGGTGGGGTCCCCCCTTTGGGGGGACCCCTGGGGATGTAACATCATCCATGACTAGGGTACGTCATCATCTAACCACTCTCTAAATTTTATCACGATACGATAACTCTAACTTATATAGATATATGTCGGAGCCTGAGGGGCGGTGCGGTGCGGTGCGGACCGGTGCAGTGCCGTGCAGTGCGGACGCGGAGTCGCTGAAGCAGGCGCAGAAGGGTTTAAAAAACAACTCAGAAGTGATCCCCTTCGGGGATCACTTCTTCGATGTAATAATAATAATAATGGGTATGTGTATGTGTATGTGCGCGCCGCGCTCTCGCGCGCTGACCTAATCTCGTCTGCGACGAGATTACGTCATCACTCTCGAACCTAACTCTCGTTAGGCTTAATTTCGGTCGCTCAGATCCCGCAAAAAAGAGCGTAAACCAAATATCGGCGTCCACCCTCGGGGGTGACCCCCCCTTAGGGGTGACCTACGGTCACCAAAACTCGCCTGTGATCAGTTTATCACATATATAGACTATATTCCAAGTTTCAGACCTATATCTCTAGTCCTTCATATCGAAAAGGGTGGAGGATACGCGGACGTACAGATACTACTATATATATATATATATATATATATATATATATATATATATATATATATATATATATATATATATATATATATATATATATATATATATATATATATAAAGAAGATAGTTAAATATATATATATATGTTATATATTTATATTCTATATATAAATATATATATATATATATAATATGTGTATATTATGCTATATACATTGTTATTATTGTATATATTTTTATATATAGATATATATATATATATATATATATATATATTATATATATATATATATATATATATATATATATATATATATATATATTTATTTATTATTATTTTATTATTATTATTATTATTATTATTATTATTATTTAATATTATTATTATTATTATTATTATTATTATTATTATTATTATTATTGTTATTATTATTATTATTATTATTATTATTATTATTATAATAATTATTATTATAATTATAATTATTATTATTATTATTATTATTATTATTATTATTATTATTATTATTATTATTATTATTATTATTATTATTATTATGATTATTATGATTATTATGATTATTATGATTATTATGATTATTAAACATTAATATGATTATTATGATTATTATTATTATTATTATTATTATTATTATTATTATTATTATTATTATTATTATTATTATTATTATTATTATTATTATTATTATTATTATTATTATTATTATTATTATTATTATAAATTTAACTTTTTGGCTCCAATTCACGAAATATTTTCTTCTAATTTCCATTTAATTTTCTTAAATTCTAGAAAATAATTTACAAAGAAAGTATGAGGCATATTTATATTTATTAGTTCCTGACCGATTTCTTTGTAAATTATCACTGGGCAACAAAAAATTTTTTTGGAATGTTTCCTTAACTTCATTAGTGTAATCTTACTAATTTTGGGGTGAGAAAAACGAATATGACAAAGAAAAATCTTTATTAGCTCTAGTTTCTGCGATATTCAGTAGGTGGAAATGTTATTTTAACCGATTAAGAGAAAACTATACATTTTAATTACATGTGCCAGCAACATTGAAAGCGCATTTTAAATATTGCTAATGACAGTTACATTCTAAGAGTTCTAAATTGATGGATGAATACCTGGCAGGTGGTTCGGTGTGAAGAGTATCATGTGGTGGCTTCATGAGATCATTTTCTTTTGTGTTGCCTCTTGTAAGTGAGTTCCGGAGCATCCCTACACACAGACCAGCAGTAATCCGCAAGCATAGCTTCATTCCAACGGCCCTGATATCTTTGTTCCATTACAGAAATATCCTGATGGAATCTTTCTCCGTGTTCATCACTGACAGCTCCACAACTAGGAGGGAAAAAGTCTAGGTGGGAGTGGAGAAAATGGATTTTAAGGGACATGTTGCATCCGAGTTGATGGTATTTTTCCAGAAGTACTGTCACCAACTGAGTGTAGTTATCATCTCTTTTGTTGCCTAAGAATCCATGTATAACTCCCTTTAAGGCTTCCCAAGCTTCCTTTTCTTTCCCCTCCAAAACTCGGTCAAACGCAGGATCCTTTACAAGTTGTCGAATTTGTGGCCCAACAAAAATACCTTCCTTAACCTTTGCATCACTCAATCTAGGAAATTTGTCTCGTAAGTACTTAAAGGCCTCTCCTTCCTGGTTCATACCTTTGACAAAATTTTTCATGAGACCCAGCTTTATATGAAGGGGTGGAAGAAGAACATCTTTTGGGTCCACGGGAGACTCGGCAACGACATTTTCTTGCTAGAGTCAAGATTTCTTGCAGGCCAGTCTGCTTGAATGTAAAGTGCTTTCCTATCCCTACTGTCCCACATACATAAAAAGCAGCAGTACTTAGTGTACCCCTGTTGCAATCCTAAGAGTACAGCGATGACTTTGAGATCGCCACAGATTTTCCACCTGTGTTCACCATATTTGATTGAGTCGAGGAAGGCTGTCATGTTTGCATAAGTCTCCTTCATGTGAACTGCATGACCAACAGGAATAGAAGGAAGACGGTTGCCGTTGTTTAGTATAATACAGCTTTCAAACTAAGCTTGGAGGAGTCTATGAATATCCTCCATTCAGTTGGATCATGGATCAAATTCAAACATTTCATCAAGCCATTAATGTCGCAGCAAACAACCAGATTGTTTTTCCTCTCAAAAAAGGGAAGCAGATCCCTCTGACGTTCTCTGTACTGTGAGACCCTGACATCACATTGGAGAAGATTCCATTGCTGTAGTCTTGACCCTAGAAGTTCTGCCTTCTCCTTTGACAAGTCAAGGTCTCGAATGAGATCACTCAATTCCGCTTGACTCAGTCGGTGCGGTGTATCATCGTTTACCTCAAAATCTGGGTTATGGGATGTGGAAGGCTTGTTGGGTTCTTCTTCTTCCACACTGTCTTCATTTTCTACTTCAATTTCATAATGTTGAGGTGGAGTAGGAGATGGTAGACTATCTGAATGTGGAATTCGGGTATTCAAATGCTTTCTTCCTTGACAATCCTGCCTTTATAGGTAGAGTCAAGCAGAAGTAGCAGTCATCTGTTTGGTTTATAGGCTCCCTCCAAACCATAGGCAAAGCAAAAGCCATACATAGTTTTTTTATTTTTCAGTCAATCTCGTAGTATAACTGAACAAGAGTTACAACATATATGTGGAGCCCATGACTTATCCTGGTCCACTATCTTCATACCAAAATAATGCTGATAGGCAGTCTTCACAAGAGGCGTCAGATTGCGTTTCTGTGACGAAAATGTTATTTCACCACATATGTAACAAAAATTATTTAAATTTACACATTTTTGTGGTATATTAGTACATAATAGGAGTGAACAACATGAATTTGTGAGGGTATAGTTGTGAGCCTGGCCCAATTGATGAACCCCGGCAAATTTGTAGAAACTGTACTGTGACTAGTGAGGATATAGTCAACATCCTCACAAGGATAGCGTAAAAACCAGAACCTCCTAAGTTTCCTGATCACAAACTGGTATAATAAATGGTACCAATTTAGGTTAAGTTAGGTTAGGTTAGGTTAGGTTAGGTTAGGTTAGGTTAGGTTAGGTTAGGTTAAGTTAGGTACCTCGGTAGTCACAGTACAGTTTCTACAAATTTGCCTATCCCGATACTGATAAGATATCGACAGTGGGGGGTATGTCGATGTACGTGAAGCCCTAATTTGGAGTTTCAGCGTGAAGGACTGGGGGGATTTAAGGGTTTGAAGGGATGGTATGGGGGTGAGGCTTTCATATTCATCATAGGTAAAATTCTTCTACTTACTACTATGCTTCTCATGCAATTTTGTGCATCCTAGCCGTGAGGAGTTTAAAAGAATATATATATATAATATATATTATTAGCAAAGAAAGAAGAAGGAAGATACATATATACATATATTATAGTTATATATTATATTATTGTTGCTATTATTACATATATATATATACATATATATAAAAATATATATACATATATTATACATATTATTATTATATATTATATATATATATATACATATATTATTATATATAAAAATATATATATATATTATTAGAAATATTTTATAGGTTATTATTATTATATTATATATTATTGCTATAATTATTATACATATATATATATATATATATTACTATATATGAGCAAACATATATGAAAGAAGAAGAGATCATAGGATACGTAATTTCAAAATTATTACAGATATATATATATATTTATATATATATATATATATATATATATATATATATATAAGTATATATATTAATATATATATATATATATATATATATATATGTTATATATATATATATATATATATATATATATATATATATATATATATATATATATATTTTTTTTATAGTTAGTGTTGTTATTTATTATATATAGATATATATATATATATATATATATAATAAAAATTTTTCTTTGGTCTCATTGTTAATATTACTTGAAAAAGGACAAAATTGTCGAAAATTTGTAATCAGAATTTTAAATGTTTTAATTTATTAAAGTGTTTTTAATGTAGTGTATTGCCATATGTAACCTTAAAGCAACCCAGGGTATCATACCAACATACATAAATATAAGCGAGCATAGCTTAATATTAAAGTGATATATAGGGCCTATATATATATATATATATATACATATATATATATATA
>JABUQX010050593.1:0-17500 GCA_015478945.1 Trachelipus rathkii
GGTTTTAACGTGTTGAGTGCGGTGTGGTGTGGGTGTGTTGTGTGTGTGTGTGTGTGTAGGTGTGTATTGAATTGTGTATGTGTATGCATCTGTGTGTAAACAACAACTCGTGTAATGCTTGATGACTGCGTCATCAACATACACTCGTATGTGTGTCCACCTACGGTGCACACATATGCTACAATATATTACATAAAGGAGCATGGGAAAAGGGGGCGGGGTAAGGGGTAATAATAATAATATATATATATATAAATAACACTCATATACCTACATACAATATATACAATCACGTGTACGCGCTCTACGCGCGCGTAACACATCATGTGTACGCACGCTACGCGTGCGTACACACGTGTAAGTATCTATATGACCGTATTTCATGTGCGTATAACTTACTCTATCTTGTACTGGTTACTACTGTCATGATAATGATAAATTGATATTTGATATTTTTATATTATTTTATTTTTTGATCGGGGTGGGGCCTTCCGGCCCCCCCTCTGATATCATCCTCCACGTTCCCCCTAAACTGGGTGCCCCCGCTCGCTATGCTGAGCAGCGTTCCGTGAGGAGTTTTTTAAAAAAAAAAAACTCGCATAAATTAAAATAATAATAATTGAAAATAAAAGAAAAAAATAAAAGAACAGAAAAAAATCATTCATATATAAAGTTAAAATAATAATAATGAATAATATAATAATAATAAGTAATAATAATAAAATAATAATAATAATAATAATAATAATAATGAATAATAATAATAATAATATTAAAACTTAACATAATAATAATAATAATAATGATAATAATAATAATCTTTGCCCTAATTTCTTAAAAAATGTCATAATTATTTAAAAATATTTCTTTTAATTTATAAAAAATTTACCTAATAAATATTAAAATATAGATATATACAAATAATAATAGAAATTGCCATGATAAAGAAAATACTCGAAATTCGTTGTTTCCTCCTTATCGAAAATTTTCCCCCGATAAACGGAGTCAACCTCTATAACTGTCCATATTATAATATTATAATTTATATATTATATACTATATATATAATATATATAGTATATAGTATATATATATACATATATATATACTATATATATATATATTTATATATCTATTATATATATATATATTATATATATATATATATTATATCGTATACTATATCACTAGTCCTAAAATATATATATCTTATATATATATAATATATATACCGTGCATATATTATATCATATATCATTATACACCTAATCCTATTATTATATATATATATATATACCTTTATATATATATATTCATATTAGAGGCGGTATATCATATTATTTAAACCATATTAGTAAAACTATATTATATAATTATACTATTACTTATATATATAATAGATACTAGTCTAATACGCTATACCTACCTAGGTCATGCTATATATAGTATATATATAGTCCTCTATATATCACTCACTTCCCATATATATAATATATACTCTTATTATATAGTATAACCCATATATATATATGTATACACATATATATACATATATCAACCTCAAAATTTATATATATTAGTATACTATATATCATATATTATATAACCTATTATAGTATATATATATATATACCTATTAGTTATAATATATATACTATATGCCTGTGTAATCGATACACCTATATATTACATATTAGTTGATGCTGACACGATCTGCACTATGTCATCAAGCAGACTCTCTCCTCAAACATTCACGTAAGAACTCGACACCGCAAGGCATTCTTCTCCTCCTTCAAATGACGACATCAGTGTTGTTCTTCTTCGTCAGGCGTGTTTACTTGTACTGGCAATTAGCTTCAAATGTTGCTATATTCTTTCTTTACTCGAAATTTGATACATCTCTGAACAGTAGCGCAGAATCCACTTTAATGATTTAAAAAATTAATCCACGACAATTTACTCATATTAATCTAACTGATTATAAGTACAGTTTGAAACAATACAAATCACCACGAGAAAACAAAAAACTACTCTTCATTCGAGTCATTACGAGAAAATGCTCCCCTGGTTTCTGGTTTCTCTACGAAAGTTAAAAATTCGCTGAAAACTGAGCAGCTACCAACTGGCTTATCAAGCTTACCCTACGTGCTTAGCTACCCCACCATACTTATCACTCTATCTGCATAGATACATACTCTCCTAATCTTCTTAACTATTCGTCACTATATATTATTACTTACCTCGAGATCAATATCTACCTGGTCCCATGAACTGATCATCACATACCTATTAAAGTCTGTGATAGTACTTATTATAGAAAACGAGATATATGCATTAGATAGCCAAGATCTATTCCCCTTACCATTACTGTTACTACATATTATTGACGACTCTATATTCTAATGGCATATCTATCCTTCTTCATTGTCTTAGGTCCGGTGAAACCCATATAATATCATAACGGATAATATGTTCTACTATATACTCTACGCAGTTAACCCTCTCAGGTTAGTTATAATATAACTTAAGCTCACGTATAAGCAGAGTAGTACAATATCATGTGAGTACTCTCTCTATTAATAATTTACCTATATTAAAATCCTCTATCTCACTCTCACATGGTAATCATGCCTGAGATATGATAAATATAAGATTTGAATCCCGTTGTATCGGGCGGTTGTCGCGGTGGATATAATACTTTTCGGATAATCGAGACAAACCACCGGCGATACGCACTTTCGAACAGCTTATTTTGTTACATCCTATGGCATATATTATCTAATTATATCTGCACCTGAATATCTTATGATGCACTTCTATAGTTATTTTTGTGCTTACGGTAGAGATTTTTATTAAAATTCAGAAAACTATTTTTCGAACATACATCTGGTCCATTTAGTAACATTCTTTACGTAAATATGAGTCACAAGACTTATGCGATTATTAATCGCAATTCCTTTTATAAATATATATTATTATTTTATCCCTCATCTGATCTCATTCGACGATTATTCATTATTTCTCCTTATATCTCCATTTATTATCTGATTATACATTCTAGCCACATTAATTATTTCTTCATTCTGCCTATTACGACCTTTACAAGTTCTCCTATTTTAAATTATTATTCATTCGATATAATTATTGTATTATTATCTTAAAGTTTTAAAGAGTGATGATTTCGTTTTTCTGTTCTTTTATTTTTTCTTTTATTTTCAATTGATTATTATTTCATTTTTACAATGAGTTTTTTTTATTTAAAAAAAAATCTTCCCTCACGGAAGCACCTGCTAGCATAGCCGAGCGGAGCACCCTGCTTTAGCGGGGGACGTAGAGGATGATATAGAGGGGGGCCGAAGGCCCCACCGGGATCAAAAAATAAAATATAAAAAATATCAAATACTCAATTTATCATTGATCATGCCGCATAAGTAGTAACCAGTACAAGATAGAGTAAGTTATACGCACATGAAATACGGTCATATAGATACTTACACGTGTGTACGCACGCGTTTAGGCGTGCGTACACCATGATGTTTACGCGCGCGTTAGAGCGCCGCTACACGTGATTGTATATATTGTATGTAGGTATATATGAGTGTTATTTATATTATTATTTAGTGTTCATTATATTACCCAAACTATACTCCCGCCCCCCTTTTCCCCATTGCTCCTTTATGTTAGTATATTTATCATATGTGTGCCACCGTGGTGCCACAGACGAGTGTATGTTGATGACGCAGTTCCAACTCTCACGAAGTGTTGATATATAACCACATCAGATGGCATTACACATACACATTCCCACTTACACACTCTACCACACACACACACACACCACACACAAACACACACCCACTCACACGTTACCCCTCCCCCCCTTCTCTTCTACCCCCATCTCTTTACCCACCCGCTATTCTGATTTCCTCTTCGTGTTGCCATGACTACTCAATTGCCCCGTACCCCCTTTGTTCTCTCTCGCACACACCCCTGCTTTCGCGCGCGCCCGTTTTTCGCCCCGCAGCCACCCCGCAGCCTTCGCACCGTGACCCGCTTTCCGCCCTCCGCCACCGCCGCGGCGCCACCGGTTTCGCGCCGTTGTATACATTTCGCGTTTCGCTCTTTCCGTTACGCATCGTCATTTTGAGGAGAGAGGGGTTTTTCTACACCTACTCCCCCATTCTCTTAACTTGATATTGGGGTGACAAAATTGGATAGGATGAGGAATGGTAACGTGAGGGTCCTCACGGTCGCTCCAACACTGTGATGGGCAGTTCGTCGGAGACGTAACTGACCGTGCTGAGGCGGCCTTTCAGACCTTCTTTAAAATAATATTTATATACGAAATGGAGCTCTATATGTATTTTTAGTATTGAAAACATAAAATAAAATGATTTATAAATTTTACATTCCCATTGCCATGCTTTTGAGTAGTTCATGGTAATGTAAATTTGCTATAATTGACCGCCGAAGTCATAAAGGATTAAAAGTTAATCTACCTTGAAGAAAACGCGAACTCAAAGCTTACCTTTTTTTCTTCGATTTAATCTTACCCTCAGGGGCTAAAAGAAAGACGATTTTCTTGTCAAGAATCGAAAGCCTTTATAATTATACTATATATATATATATATTATATAAAATATATATACTAGTATATTATATTATATATTATATATATATATATATACGATTATATATTAAATATCATATTATATAGTATTACAATATAATATATTGTTTAAAATATCATATATACTATACACTATTATCCTATATATATTTTACTATATATATATGTATTATATAGTATATATATTCAACTACTTGTATTTTTAACGTTTATATATCATATACATACTATATACTCAATCCTATATATACTATATATAATATACGTATATACTTATTCCCTATAATACGGTATATATATAATATTATTATATAAATATATTTACTACTAAAATAACTGAAGCTTATTACATAAAACTATTACTACTACGACGACCGACCCGATTACAACACACTACAAGCTCACTACTACTACGACGACGTCCAATTACAACTACACTCACTACTACTACTACAACAACTACTCACTACCCTATCTGTTTCATTACTACTGTTACTTACTACTACATACTACGCACTACTCCTACTCACTACTTACTGAGCATGCTGATCTGTTTATTAAAAACTACAACTACTACTACTTCTCACGACTGTTCATTCCCCTTTCGTTAATTATTATTATTATTGTATTATTATTTTATTATTGTGTTTTATCTATTCATTATTCATTATTATTACTTTATTATTATTATTATTCCTATTCCATTATTCATTATTTATTTACTCTCATTTTATATTATTAGTCACAGCCATCCCCTTTAAGGCCCCTAAACGACTTGTATATTTGACATACACTCTGTCGCCGAACGTAGGGCTGGTTGTTACACGAGCGTTCGTTGATGTATCATTTCATCAACGCATGGGGGAAGGTGTTTATACACACCCCTCCCCCCCTTACGTTATTATTATTACATTTTTATTTATTATTTAATTATTTATTAATTATGTCATTCATTATTTATTATTATTATTATTATTATTATTATTATTGATATTATTATTTATTATTGATTATTATTTGCACCATTATTTATGTATTATTATTATTATCTGCCCAACCCCCTTAAGCCCTAACCGACTTGTATATTTCACATACACTTGTGCGGAACTTGTAGGCTTAGCACACACGAGCTTTTCGTGATTACACAGTTCATCAACGCATGGAGTCTGTTTGGTACACACACCTCACCCCTCTATCCGTATCCATCTATTATTAATATTATTGCATCTCATTCATTCTATTATTATCTGTATGATTATTAATTTATTATTATATATTATTATTATTATTATTATTCATTATTATTATTATTATTATTATTATCGTATTATTTTGATAACTTATATTATTTTATTCATCCCGTTCAACCCCTCCCTTAAAGCTCCTAACCCTCCCTTTGTTTATTCTACTAACACGATGCTCTGCCAAGCCGCTAGGCTGGTGCACACGAGCATTCGTGTGATACCAATCATCAACGCATGGTGAGTGTGTATTACACTCTACACATTGCATATCACACACCAGAGAGAGAGAGACGAGAGAGATGAGACCGACCGAAGCAGACCGCAGAGAGACGGAGAGATCGAGAGAGACGACTGACGAGAGAGAGGACGCGAGAGAGGGATGACGCGACGGAGAGACGAGAGACGAGAGAGATCTACACAAGCCTCAATCAAACCGCATATCTTCATCACTGGTGACTGCATATTTTCGTACATTCATTCACTATTATGTATTATTCATTATTATTCATTCATTATCTACTATTATGTATTCATTATTCATCTATTATTCATTATCTCATTCATATGTCATTATTCATTATTTCAATTCACCTCTTTATTATCTGTATTGGTTTTTAACTCTGAATTTTTCTGCCCATTAGTAGAACAACTTTGCTTCTGCCTCTCTTCCTTCTCTCTTCTTCTTCCTTCTCTTGCTTCTTCTTCTTCTCTCTCTTCTTCTTCTTCCCTCATTTCTTCTTCTTTCTTCTTCTTCTTCTCTCTTCTTCTTCACAACCACATCCATGAAGCCCGCACTCCTACACCAGCCACAACCAGGCGCCAAGAAACAGACGACGCCAACAGCAACAAAGACCATTCCCATTTGACAGCACCTCTACACCGCCAACAACAATAACGCACGAAACCATCATCTCAGCAGGCAACACTTGCAGCACGAAATCTAATGCCAACGCCACCCACATTCTCCTTCACTAATAAAACTTACAAGAAACTCTTATTAACAAACATTTCTGCACGACAATGAAACCTAGACGTCTTCTCATACAATCAGAATCAAGACAAAAACACACCACAATCCCATGAAAAACTACTACTACTACTCCTACAACAACAACAACAACAACAAAAACAACAGAACACCAACAATAACAACAGAAACAACAACCAACAACAAAAACAACAACACAAAAACAAACAACAACAGCAAAAATCATGAAGTAGTATATAAACACACAGAGCTAATTACGTGAACACACCACATACGTGAGCACCATAGGCTATACTACTATATATTATTATATAATATATTATATTATACTATACTATATATATCATATATACTATATACCTATATTATATATGATATATATATATACCAGCACTGCCTCTCTACAACGAATCACAATGACAATGACTACTCCAGTACTACTACCACTATGCCATGAAAACCCTGAATCTCAATATCGCCACTACCCATTTTCATTTTTCAACAGTTTTCTTTCTTCCTCAGAAACTTCTACATCTGAATAAGCCAATGAAACTTAGAGTTAATACAAACAGAATCAACACAAAAACAACAACAACAACGCATGAAACTTCATCTACAACAGCCACATCCAACAACAACAAAACAATCCCATTCACAATCATAAACTTCTATATCTGATGCCACATGACACGCATGGGAGTTGTTCATTTCACACACACACACACACACACACACGAACACACACACACCACCACACACAGCACACACACACTTATTATACACGTAATTTATAACTAAATATTTTCAAAGTTCTTAAAACTCCTCTATAGGCAGGCAACGCCTGTGTTATATATAGCTATATCGTTTCCATTTCACCTCATAGTATTCGATCACACTTAGTGATCATACCAAATATATTAATGGTGATTATACCGAACTCTAATATGGTTACTCTATATATATATATATATATATCGAATATTCCACCTGTTTATCTTCTTATATACTATTAAGAAATATAAATATAAAATTATCATCCCACTTATATAATAGGTTACCTTAGTCTTATAGTTCATAACCTACTTCTGATTGTTAACTTACCTTACTGGCTATTACATTTTTAGTTAAGACATGCTCGAGTTATATGTATTTGATAACATAGAAATATAAATTTGCATATCTCACTACTATTTCGCTTACCTATATTAGATGACAAAATCACCTGGATCAAATATTCAAAATCTTCCGCCACAATCATTCAAAATATTTATCCTACATATACTTTATCTATATTTATTCATCCATTGTATAGATACTTGAATTTAAGTAGTAATCTCTCTCAGAGAGACTCTCTGATAAATAGACGGCTACTGACTTTTCGTTGCTCCTCACTTCTTCCATATATAGTATATAATTATATATATATTAATATTTATTCTATTATTATTTAATAAAATTAGAGTGATTAATTCAAGCTTTAAAAATTAGAATTTAAGAATGGTGAGTGGAAAAATATTTTTTATTTTTTTCTGTTTTTATATAAATTTATTTTTATCTGCATCTAAGTGGATATTGCCTATCATAATATACTATACTTTCAATACAGTTCTATTCCTTTCCGACGTAAACCAATTTGCAATAGTTACTCTGGGAATAACTCATTTTTATCTGACAATCATTGTTTCATCCTATTCTTCTGTTCTTCTTCCGATCCATCTCATTCTTCTCTTCCCTGCTGATGTCAACACGTCCATCTCCGACGACAGTCAAATCATATATATATATATTATATTATATACAATCATGACATTATCCAGCACGTAAAATGCACTACAGCAACGCTACGTTCTCATCGCAGATGTGTAATGGTAGACTGCGTCTATCTGCTCTGTTGGAATGTATGATGATAAATAACTAAATACTTAAGCTCTCTCCTCTTATAAATTTAGGATACGTAACTTTACCCCGCCTCATCCGGGACTGTTTTTAAGCCTTTATAATACACCAGATTCGAAAGTATAGTCATATAAACTAATGAATCTAAAAAACTCGTTGTTTATGATATATCATTATTAATATATTTCAAATAAATATATTCATGTACTGAATGACATGACACCTTGATTTGATTGCAACTTCGATACTATCTGAATTATCAATAAATGATAAACATTATATAGGATAGTATATTACAAATCAGAATCAACACAAAAACTCAATACTAATTACTAAAACTATATAAACGTACATGAACATCATACTACAAACTATAGTTTATTTATTTTTTTTTTACACTCCTAATACCGTCATCTATAACAATAACATGCAGCCACCATTTACTTATCTATCTTATATAATATTAAAATTTATAAAGAAAACTTTATGAAAAATACATCCTTAGAGGACAATAAATTAACTTATAATAACTTAACTTATAATAACTTAACTACTACTCATAAACAAGAACTAATACCATTGAAACAACTCAACCATCTATATGCTAATATTAGGATTACAGCAATAATAATACTCATAGAAGCAAAATTAATTAACACTATACCTAACTTAAACTCTACACACACATTAACTACAACTACACACACACACACACCACACCTACACACAACACACACACACACTACACACACACACACTACACACTAACACTACACACACAACTCAACACTACACATACATCACATCGCACTACACACACACATCACACACACACACACACACCTACTCACTGCAATTTAAATGAAATTAAAAGAAATATTCATTTAAAATCATTACATTATAACCAATACCTTATTATATTATAAGCAATGATGTGTATAAAGCAGTAGTCTGATATACGCTAAAATCTATTTCCTAGTCAATCATTAAGAGGTGGTGTATTTAAGGTCTTTTGTGACTTACTTGACCTTTATACTGCCTTTTTATTATAACTACTCTAAATAAAATTAAACATATTACCTACTTTACAACGCTCAAGTCAATAAAACAGTGTAAATCACTATCGCGTATATATAATATAATTTATACCTAGCAACAGTGTGATAAATATATATATAATAGCATTTTTACTGCTTTACTGCTTTACTGTCTTTATCTGCATTTAAACTGTCTATTAATACTGTCATTTACATCATATGTTATTTATATATATATATATAGTACTCATATGTGTTTAAAAATTGTATCGAGAAATCCAAATTTTTGTTTTTTGAATCTTACTACGGAATACTCAGGATTTTCTTCATGAATGACAACATGTATAACTAGATCTCCTCCTTCTGTCTGAATGAATGAGCTTATGTATTTATTATTACTTTTTATCTCGAAGTTTTCATTATATGATCTTCTAATTTAGATCTTTTTTTCTTTAAAATATATATATTTAAGTTATTAATTACATATTTCATTACTTTTTCTTTTTTACTTTTTATTATTGGATGTAATTATTTATCCTTAGTAATAATCCCCCCTCCCTTTACTTCTTTTCCTTATTCATTGTCTTTTATATCGATTTCCCAGATTATTATATTATTATTATTATTATTATTATTATATTAGTATTTATTATTATTATTATTATTATATATTATTATTATTATTATTATTATTATTGTGATTATCACCTCTTTAATTCATATCGCAAGGTAGTGTGATCTTCGTGGATCCTGAATTGCCTTATTTTATCTCATCAACTGCACACCGCTAGAAATTTGTAGGAAAGCAGCTCAAGGCACACAACTCCAACAGGCGGAGGAATTAACTTCCTTGCTATTGTGCGATGGCAACATTGTAATATTATCAACTTGTTTACCTCTAGCATAACTCTATCGCACTGATATTTCACTAATACAGTTAAACTCTTCTTTTGATACTCTTAGCTGAGCTGACTTAACTTTTGACTACTTCTACTAATCACTCTCACTAGCTATTACGATAACAAGCATTGCAATGTTGTCATTTACCTATACTCTTCATGAAAACAACAACAATCTATACTGCACCGACGTCCTCTAACCGTCTATTCCAAGGCAATATATTTTAGAACACCCCAGACAAAAGTAGCATGTCGCTGTCCTACACACTGGGAAGTCGTCCCGGAGGGCTCATGCTACCAGAGTCGTATGTTCATCATTAGCGTGACAAATGTCTTATGAAAGCGCCATGGGAGTTTGCTTCTTTGTGGTTCCATTGTCCCCCAACACACACACACACACACTTACTACATCATCCCACACAATCAGCTCTGCTCAACACATCATCGCCACAATTACGGTCGTACATCTTTAATCTATTCTACGTTACATTTAATTCTAGTAATATTTCAAATGGTTTCTTTATAACTTTTTACGTGGGAGGACCCTCTCGCTTAATATTATATCTATCCATTTACATTATATATAATGCTCTCTTTCTATTATACTATGAATCTATAATCAACATGGTTATTTTAGTATATATATATATATATATAATATATGGTTAATATTACTATTTATAATAATATCATGATTTTAATGGTTATTTATACTTCCCCTAGTTTTATTATTTTATTATTTATTAAATTATTATTTATATATATATTATATTATTATATATTATATATAGTAATTATTATTATTATTATTATTAAATTTTAATTTTATTTTATTATTATTTAATTTATTAATTTAAATATATATTCATACTTATTATTATTCATATATTTAACTTTTTACTTGATCTTATACTACAAGCAACAGATCCTGGTTAATTTTTATATGATATTATTAATATATATCTCATATAGTGCAATATATATATATTCTCTTCTGTTAACTGTATATTTAATTTTAAATATAATAAATCATTCCAATTATTATTTCAATTTATTTACAAATCAATTACAAATTATTCAATTACTGTTAATTTTTTATAATTTATTATTCAATTCATTTGTCTTGACTGAAATATAATATTAATTTCAATAAGTTTTTTTTAATTAATTAATCGGTTGGTTCTGCTCTATTATTACTAAACTGTTATTAGTAAAAATTCTTAAAATTAAATTATTATTATTTATTATTTGGAATTATTATTTATATATTGTAATTTATTATTTATTTATTTACATATTTTAATTTAATTTTATTATATATTATATCTTATATTATTATTTATATTATTATATTATTTTATATTATATTATTATATATTTTATATTTATATTAATTTTATTATATTTATATTTATTATTATTTATTTTTATTATTATATATTATATTATTTATTATATTTTATACATTTATTAGTATATATTATTGTTATTTATTTACTTAAATTATAATCTATACTTATTTTTTTAATTTTAATGTTAATTATATTTTTTAAATAAAATAATTTTCTTATTCATATTATTATGTCATGCATCAATTCGTGATAAACCCAATAGCTCATACTGCTCTCGTATTCCTCGCCATGATATGTGAGTATATTATCTGGTCTCATTTGCTCTGATGGATTATGTGATTGTAATATAAATTGCTTTACTTTAACCCTAAATTAATTGATGATACGACTTATCTCTCCCGCTCTCTTGGTCATGTTTTAAGTTAATTCACCAGCTCGAAGGTATTTTGCAATAGTGACTCAATAATCTCTGTGATTTCGATGATTAATAATCATATAGTATTGATTTACTATCTATATATATATATTTAAAAATTATATAATTTTATTCTTTAATAATATATAATTATTTATATTTAATATTTTATTAATTATTTAATTATTATAATATTTAAGTTTTCTTAAATAATATAAAATTATCTTTTATAATATTTATTATATTATTAAATATTATATATTATTAATTATTATATTACTTATTATTTTTAATTATATATAATATTAATATTATATATATTTAATATTATATATATATTCTTATGTTAGATATCAGCGTAATGATTTGATATATTTTAATATTTCCTATTTTTTTGATAAAATCTTTATCATAAAATATTGTATAGGATTCTTTTTATTTAATTATATTTAAATTCTTGAATTACTTGGATAATTTTTTAATGTTCATTTTTAATTTTATAATATATTTTATTCTTCAATTTATTTATTTAATTTTTTTTATATTTTAATTTCCTACTTTAATTATTTATTTTATGTTATCTGTTGTTTTCAATTTATTATTTTCAAATATAGTTATTTTATCAACTATAATTATTTTATATTTTATTTAATTATAATGAAAAAAGAAAAAAATATCAATTATTATATTTATAATTATTTTATTATAATAGTTATTATTTATTAATTTATTTATCTAATTAATTCTTATTTACTATTATAATTTATCATTTTATTTAATAATTTAATTTATTTAATTTATTAATTTAACTATTATTTCCCCCTAATACTTGTGATTTGCATTTTATATCTTACCTTGTTATTAATGTATCTGCTATATTGCAATTATATATTTATTAGGCATTATTATTATTTTTATAAGTTGGCAAGAGGCGCTCGACACGTCGCATAAGTCATTATAAGCCCAAACTAAGGGACTGACTGATATCTACAAGCCAGTAGGTTAAGGTTGTATAAAGTCGATTACGGGTTGGTATAACACTATATTCATTAAGTGAAGATAAGTGCCTAACACCTGGAATGCCTGGATCCTATAGGGTTTCAAGGCGAGTGTATCTGGGGTTATTCCTGATGTCCCTTATCACTCTCTAACAAGGGAGATTCGCTCCGTTAATTGGATATTGTTGATCTTTGCCTCGTGAGTTTCAGCGAGAAGTTCTCTCAGGATTGCCTTCATACATGCTTCAAAGCTAGATGCCCTAGATACATATATTTACTTCCCGAGCTACTCCGTGCCGCCTTTGTCTCCCATTACCAGCTATAATAGACCAATTGGTGCGCCTACAGGGCGTTCAGTTACTCGCTCTAAGAGACGTACTCTTTGCCGTTATTCTTTTGTATTGGGAGGCATGTGGTTCAATCAGGAAAATCTGTCAATAGAGATGATATCGCATAATCTGGGTAGTTTGTATACTCACACGTTATATGACTCAAGGCTTTCTCATATATGAATTCACGTGTATTGATCATATGACCATATGTTATGTAAGTGAATGAGATAGAAAAATAATAAATTCTTCATGAAATGATGGATTTACATAAAGTTCTAAATCAGACACTATTTTACGTTTCATATCTAAACTTACTTGTTGAAAAAGTGCAATATGAGATGATGTAGCATTAAAATTTTGTTCGTCTTCACTTATCTCTTTAACTAAGTTATCCAAATTACTACTTTGGTCAGCTGCTGTAGTTTCGATTACACTTCCATCAATTAGAGAAGGTATTAAATCTTTGTCAGAATTGCTATCTTTTTTAACAGTGATAGCATCCCTGTTTTCTATTATTACAATATAACGATACTCGTCCACACTTTGGATAACTTATTATTAGATAGGTATTGCAGAGTCAAGTATCTTTTAAAGCCATATTTTAATGATATGCCCAGTAATATATTTTGAATTTATTCATCATTTTATGACATTATTTACTAATATACTCTTAATTAATGGTTGTTTCTTGCAGATGCAGATTTATTTTAATATATGTTGGAAACATTCACTAATACATAAAACGTTTTTCAGCTACGCAAATGTTGAGTTAACCTTGTAATTCATTTACCACACACCACAGTAAAAGGTGAATTTTGATTAATCACTGTATAAAATTGTGTAAGCCACCGCTATACCTCTTAAACTATTCTTATGATATAAATTTGTTATAATAAACTCTTTGTTCACATAATCTGTGGACACCACTAATTCATTATAATACTATGGATATGCAGTTCTCAAGAGCTGTCTCTCATGGGGTCGAAGGTTGCATAAGCATGCGAGTTAACTATAACCGGAATAGGAACTCCGGTAATTATGTCTTGATAGAACCAGATTCGGTGTGACTTTGCTCGAGTCGATCCTAAGTATCCCTCGCGGACAACGCTACGTACATTCGTGCTACACAAAAAATACCGCTTTCCCGAGAGGTCCGCCACTGCGGGCTGTGTGTTTAGGCGACAGAATCCTGATGTATTTTCTACACAGAATCACTTCACTTCACTGGCTCAAGTGTAATCGTTAAACGGAGATAGAGCTAACTCCCTGATCCCACATATAACATAAAGAAAATTCAGTTAATAAATATAAAATTGCATAGAGTATAGAAATGTCATATCATAAACGAATTTTATCAGAAAAAGATGTTTTTAAGAACTCTGTTTTTTTGTTTTCTCTTATTAAATCTCACACGTTCCCTATCGGGTTTGTAACAATAATGATGCATTCTTAGGAGATCTACTTCCTGTTCTCTAACTCTTCCTCCTTCTCTCTCTCTTCTTCTTCTTTCTTTATGATATCTCTGCTTTATCTCTCGTTTGCTTGAAGCTTATTCGCTTACCATTCTTCTTCTCTTTCTGCTTCCTTCTTTCTTTCATGTCTTCTACTTCGCTCTATGTCTTTCTCATTCACTTACTCTTTGTATCTGTCCTTGTGATTCTGTGGTCTCTTCTTACTGTCTTGGCTACCGAAATCACATAGTCTTTGTACATTCTATCTTATCCATGCTTGTGCTCTTTGCATATGCGCATTCTTTCCTTATCTTTGATGTGTCAGGAACCATGGCGAATTATAGGGCCTTCTAACCTCTGCAGATCTGATATCAAGATGATCCACGCAGTGTTATTCTTACCTTATTAAAGAACGCAAATGATATATATAATGGTATAATAATACATATAATCAATAATAATCCACCTAATAATCGATCACTCGAATTGAACAATATATGATGTGTAATACCAATAAATAATTAATGTGCGCATATACATCCAGTCAAACATTCTCTCTCAAGTGACACTAGATATACATGGCTCATTAACAGTATATCTGAGGTGATAAATCTAACAATAATGATAGGCGCTAGCTATGAGAAGGCATGGCGTGAGGGGGCGACCTATGTATTTGTGACGTGGGCTACTGCAAGATTTCACTCCGAATTATACCTCTCACTGCCACTTAGATTTATTTATTTCTTATATATTTGGGCAAGTATGTAAATAAGTGTATGTTAGTTGTGTTAACTATTAACCCTAAGTCAACACATATTATATGATAGAGGATAATATTTGATTATACTGCGAATATAATTTAACTTGACTTTATGATCAAATTAAGGATCACATGTGATAAAGGTTATGTTACGGTTATAGATCCGATACTCATAAATGTGATCAACTGCAGATATGTACTGTATGTATCAGGTACTAGTGCAGACACTTTGTAACTACCTCCTTGTAAATTATATTTATACTATGTATAATAATATTTGATATATAATGGAGTGATTAAATACGAAACCATCTGTGGTTGCGTGTATACTAACTTCGTCATGAGTTCAATATCAACATAGAGTTTATTTTAAACTTAAAAATTATTTATATTTTATACCTTACTAATATTAATATAACTTTATTCAGAGTAAATCACAGATGTAACCTGCACGTGCTATTAAATTGTACTAATAACATGGTAGTATATATATTATATATATATAATAATATACTATATAATATATTATACCTAGGTGATTAGAGATATATATATATATATATATATATATATATATGTATTATTTATAAGGAAGTGTTAAAGAGTAAACCGTCGCGATCAAACACATAACGTTAGGTTTACCTTACATAATATTCTACATCAACCACACGATATGGTGGCGTGATTGGCATAGCTTATTATAAATTATTAATACATGAATAAAAGTTTTACTACTTATTTCAGTTTATACCCCTCAATTATATTGCTATCTATCAGCTCTATTCACGAGTTATGTGACGCAGATGGTTTTTTGAATCACCCTTATATTATTAATATATTATTATTAATTATATTATATATAATATTATTAATTTTAATATTTAATATATTTGTTTGCTAGAAATAAAGCTTACATAAATATTTATAATGTTCACTTTTCAAATCCCTGCTTGCTGATGTTATTCGTAGTAATGACGTACCATCTTTATTGCTCAGTAATAAATGCTATAATAACTGTTATTTAATATATAATGCGTAACTATCTTGATTATTTCGTAATTGTACTTTAATGTTGAAACTCTAGGTATCCGTCAATCGCAACGTGTTATGTAATGTATAGGTTTTGTTATATTATAGCTGAACTCATAATTGGTACTAGCTTAATAAATTTAAAAGGCGCTAACTATGACTTTGATTGTATAGGGGTAGCATATTTAATTTTTTGCTATATTAACACCTACAAGTCACGGTGACTAAAATATACTGAAGTACCTCTTCTTACGTTCCCCAAACACATTCCGAGATGATATTCTAATATATTTATATTTATATATTTAATTAATATTATATATATATATATATTAATATATTAATATATATATATTAATATATATTATATATATATATTATATATATTATTAATTATATATATATATACTATATATTAATATATATTATATATATATATATATATATATATATATATATATTATATTAT
>JABUQX010050593.1:30000-37351 GCA_015478945.1 Trachelipus rathkii
AATAATAATAATAATAATAATAATAATAATAATAATAATAATAATAATAATAATAATAATAATAAAAATAATATAATATTACTACTACTACTACTTACTATAATAATAATAATATATAATAATAATAATAATAATTAATAAATAATAATAATAATAATAATAATAATAATAATAAAATTATTACCTGCACCTGACGTTGAAATCAATCTGGTGAAGACGGCATGTCTGAATTTTAAACAAAATTGGTGCCTGACGCAATGCATCGTCACAATTAAGACGCTCATAAACACACCCAAGGCGAGGCTAATGAAAGCCATGATGACCCCTGCTCCGGCAACATACGAGGCATCTACAAGAATATATATATATATATATATATAGTATATATATATATTATATAATATATTTTTGGAGTATATGATAATAGATTGTCTAATATATAAGTAAATAATAATCAAATATAATATAATGTCATATAAATATTTTTTTGTTATAATATATATAATATATTATAGGAGAGGGTATATATATATAAATATTATATAATATAATTATATTATATATATTATATATATATAGTATATATATATATATATATAGTATACTATATATATATATATATATATAATATATTATAGTTTTTTGAGATATGCTCCGCATAGATAACATTGTCTAGGAAGAACAAGGACTATTGAAAATAATAATAATAATAATAATTAATAATAATAATATAATAGGATAATAAATAATAATAAGGAATAATCAATAATAATAATAAATAATAATACTAAAATAATATTAATAATAATAACAATAGTAATAATATATTTCATTTTACAAATAAAAAATAATAATAAGAAGACTCGTCATTTTTGTAATTTATAATATGATAGAATAATAATAATAATAATAATAATAATAATAATAATAATAATAATAATAATAATAATAATAATAATAATAATAATAATAATAATAATAATAATAATAATAATGAATAAGTAATCAAATAATAATAATAATAATAATAACAAAAAGTCTCCCATAGTGTGAAAACCTGTCTTGTTTCCATTCGTTTGATAAATACAAGAAAAATTGACGAATCTTGTTTAACTTACCACGAAAGTAAGAATATAATCCTCTATAGTTAAATGGGGGTTATCTAAGGTTACTTTTAAATAAATGATGGAGAAAGAATGATAACGAAATCGCGTATTGCAGAATATATATATATATATGGGTAACTATAATCCTTATATATCATTCAATTGTTTGTTATAATAAATGATATAATAATGTATATTTACCTTATATCTGTAGGATGTCGAATATATCTCACTATTTTTGAATAGGTCGGTAGTATATATATACCCTCTAGTTATCCGGTGCTAATGGCCCTATATATATATATATATATATATATATCATACAATCACAATAACTTCGAAAGCACGGAACTATTCTTCTTCTGACCAAAATATATTTCGTCTCTTTTTCTCCATGATCATTTTTAAAAGGATGATATTGTTTCTCTCTCCAAGCAAGCTTCTAAGAATTTGGGTATTCTGAAACACCTTCAGAATTTCTTCCCATCACCCCACTTGACTGTTGTGTACAAGAGCGTCGTTCGGCTTTATGTGGAATATCACACCGTCCATAGAACAGGGCTTTTCCACATAACTCTTCGGATTTTTCACGCATCTTAACCAAATTTCATTCTTACCAACAAATTTATTGCATCGCTCTCCCTATATTATACTATCGCTATTACAATTTACAACGAACATCGCTCTCCCAAACTCCGCCATATACATCTTTTAGGAAAAGTCCTTGCGACTCAATTTCCATGAGGTCTTATCCTCTCTGTCCAACTCTTCTACTCCAGACTTTCCCGATATGCTCATTTGTTCAAATGTACTCAACTAGTAAAGTCTTGAACAATCTTATTAACTCTATTTTCCCCCCCACCCTTTTCACTTGAACATTTTTAAACATCTTATAACGGATCATGTCATCCATTACCCTAGATCTGGAATTAGCATTATTAAACCCTAAATGTATTTATATAAGAGTGTCATTTTTGAATCAAAGGTGACATAATATATATATATATTATATATATATTTAATATATAATATGATATATTATATATTATTATATATATATAATGAAGATATATATATTAATAATTTATAATATAATAATAGATATTGTGCACAATTCCACATAACTGATTCCCAGGTACTATAAGAAAAAAACTAATCAAGTCTCTTAGAACAATCACCATCCAAAAATCTTTTGAAATTTTAATTCCAAGGGTATAAGAGCTTCACTGCAAGGTAGAGTGTATTGTGCTTTTGCTTTCTAGAAGAAATGGGAGCACGTCCATGGTTGAGTACAGATTACATCATTAGTCCAAAATTTTAAAAGTTTGAACTAACGGCACTATTGGAGACATTGATTTAATGATTCCCGAATAGTGCCACGAGTTTGAAGACATTCTTATCACCCCACTTTGATGCTATTAGTATTGCACTGTTGTTAATCAATCTATAATGCACAAAAGTATGAAACTGATTGATAAACTGGTTTTGGTTGGATTTATTTAATGCAGAACACTCAGGGTCTTATAAACAATGGTTGAGTATGATTTATAGTTGAATGAATGGCATAATTTAGTGGCACACAACTTCACTATATTGTGTATATGAGAACAGTAAAGAAAAAGTTTGCCAATGGATTGGTTGGTCTCCTTAGTTTGATTAAATTCAAATGAGGTTCCTCTTGAATGTAACTGTCAGCTTGGTCGGTCCATGGTTAATGATCAAAGTTCTTTTCAACACTTAAGATGCCTTGGAACTAGTAGGTCTTACCAACCCCTGATAACTGTGGGTTCAGTTTGACGTTCAACACCTAGTCTTTAAGTAAGTTTATTGTATAAAGTCATTTATAATAAATAATAAGATACGGTATTTGAGAGAATAAAATCATTCGTCAAACGTAAAAAAAAAAAAAAAAAAAAAAAAGACAAAAACAAAAAAAAAAAAAAAAACTCAAAAAGTGATAAATCTAAAAGAAAAATATATAACAAGATTTAAGTCTAGTCGATACAGTCTAAACACATCGCATATACATACTTCAATCGACACGGATAATTGGAAAACCTCTAAGAACAGATAAGGAAGAATAGTAGTAAGAGTGAAGTAAAAATAGAAAGAAATCGGAAAGACTAACTTTCATGGGAATGTCATTCTCGCCATCTTTCATTCACTTATCAAATACATCTCTATTCCACAAGTATAGATAGGAAAAATATATATACAAAAATATGCAACTTGGTCCATGGGTCATTCTAAATGTTTGAAATTTTTAAATTTCCCTTGCTTTTGGAATTGCCCTGATTCCAGCTTCTGTTAAAGTTTTCGCTGACTTGCCGACCATTTTTTTTCCCTGATTTCCAGAAAGTGTGAACTGATATATATAATATATATATATATTCTATATAATTAGTATATATTATGATAATATAGTATATATATATTATATATATATATATAATGTATATATATTATTATAGTAATAAACTGCAAATGTTAAGTTTAAGAATATATATATATATATATTAATATATATATATATATATATATATATATAATAATATAATAGTATAGCTATATTATATTATTATATATGAATTAATAGTTTACACTTAGTTATATAATATAAATAATATATATATAATACTATTATATATAGTATTAATATATATATATAAATAATATATTTACTATATATAATAATATGATATTATATATATTATATATTATATATATATATATTATATATATATAATAATATAGATCTATATATATCTAATATATATATAGTATTTTATAATATAATATTATATATATATAATAATTATATATATACTATAATATATATACTGTATATATGTTTATATAATATATATAAAATATAATATAATAGTTTGAAAAGTTTCAAAATATATTATATTTAAATAATATATATAATATATATTATTATATATTATACTATATATATATATAATAGTACGCGCTGTGTGAGAGTATGTGTGTGAGTGACTGTCCTTGAAATCGTCATGATAAGGAAACGCATTTATGAGAAAGAAGGAGGCAAGGGAAAAAGGAAATTTCATCATTTATAAATGAAAATGCATCGTCGTTGTGATAATAATAAAAAAAGAACATATCCTCCCTATTTATTAAGACTTATAAGTAATGTATATTACCATACTAGCTACCTAACTACTACTACTACACACTATCACTTATCTACTACTAATAATATAATAATAATAATAATAATAATAATATAATAATTAATAATATAATAATAATAATCAGAAATTACGCTAAAAAAGTGTAATTATAAAATTTTCTACATAATTCTATGGGAAAAATAGAATAAAAGGATTTGCACTAATAGCATACAAAACAAGAAGCAAGTAATTATCAGTTTCCCCAAAACAATATATATATAGTATAATATATATACTATAATATTATTTATATAATATATATATTTAATATATATATTATAATATATATATATATATATAATATATTATAAGTATATATACTTATATTATATATATATATATAATAAGATATAATATTGTTATATATATTTATATTTAATATATAAAGTATATATAGTTCAGGCTTGGGTTAAGTACAAGTACGTTGTTACTTGAAGTGCTTCTTTTAGAGTACTTGTACTTACTTGTACTATATATATATTATATATATCATATATATATATATATATATTATATATATATATATATATAAATAATATATATATATATAATTAATATATATTATATACTATATATATATACTATATATAATTATATATTATATATAGTATAAATAATATTAATATATATATTATATATATTAGTATATATATCTAAAGCTTGGTTATCCAGTACAATGTACTTGACTTAGTGCTTCCTTTTGGAGTACTTGTACTTACTTGTACCTGGACTTGCAGTGATGCTAAAACCATGTATTGTACGTTTGAACTGCACTTTCTGTATTGTTGTCGTCGGAGTGACTGAAGGTACGTATGTGGCCCGCCCTTGATTTTTTTCCGGGCGACTGATGATGAAATGAACAGTGCGATTAGAAGTGTAGATGGAGGATGTTGTGGTCAAATTTTACGATTGAAACCATGATTTGGGAAAATAAGGGAAGAATAATAAATAGTATTTAGTTTTTAGTGGCTTTGCAACAGCGTAGTGATAGGATTATATGGAATTCTTATGGCAGGTGTTAGTGATATATGTGTGTTGATAGAGGTTTCTGAATGCAACGTATCTATGACGAATGTGAGAGCGTGTGCAAGAATAAATTGGATTCTGCAGTGATTGTTTCTTGCTTTGCAAATATGTAGACAGGGATGTGTTATGTTTGCCTTGGTTATTCGAATTTGTATAGTGGATTGGAGTAGTGAAGTTAGAGGGGGGTGGCAAGGAGGGTGTTAGAATGAAGAAGAATACCTATTATATGAGGATGGTTTGGGTTTGTTACGCGAATTCTGAAGAGAAGTTCGAGAGAGTGTAGAAAGATTTGGGTAGGGTGTGTAGAAAGAGGGGTTGATAGTAAGCGTAAAATAAGAGTAGGGTTATAAGTTGTGAGTAAGGACCAGACTCGTGTGAAGTTATGTTAGAGTGTGAGCAGCTGGAACAAGTGTCAGAGTTTAATGTAAGGGATATAGATTGGATGAAAAGGAACGGGATGATGCAGAGTGTAATAGGAAGCTTGTGTAATGGCAGAAGTACTCTATCATATGTGTGATGTAAAGGGACTAAGTCTTAAGTGGCTATGGTATTACATGAGGTAGTGTTTGTTACTGTGTTATGTATAGTATGATCTTAGTTGAAGAAATAAGAGGTTAAGATCTAAAGTACAATGTGTTCGGATGGACAATCTTAGGGGCGTGTTAGGTGGTGAGAAGATTGATAAAATGAGGAATGGAACGTATTAGAGAGTTGTCTAGGTGTGAAGAAAGTGGGTAAATGAGAGAATAAATGAAAGTACGTTGAGATAGTTTGGTCTGGTGGTAGGCCATATATATTAGTGCGGTTGGTTAAAAGGATGTATATTGGTGAGTGTGCTGGGAATCGACCGGCTGAGAGACGAAAGAAAAAGTGGTGAGTCCAGAAAGGAGAGTGTCTGAGTAATCGGCAGGGGCAGAGAAGAAAAAGGTGCTAACAGGAGTGAATGGCGAGTTTTATGAAGGGGTATGGGTTGTAGCCCTACTGGGAAGGGATTGACGCCCACTATTGACGAGAGCCATAATAGAGGGCGTCGCGTCCGTGAGCTTCTAGGGGGGGAATTTCTACCTACGAGATTATCTCTAAAAGGTATCAAATGGAGTGTATGGCTGGATTTCTTTCGAATTGCTTCTATTCTTCTACTACTTTTTTTGTTCCGGTGTGCTTGGTTACACTACTTACCCAGTCTTGGGGAGAGAAGGGGGTGATGATATATATATATTATAGTATAGTAATATATATATTATATAATATATATATTAATAATTTATATATATATATAATATATAGTATATAGTATATAGTAAAGAACTTGTACTTGTACTTGAACAAGTTCTAGAGTACTGTACTTGGTACTTGAACATTCTAGAGGTATTGTAGCTGTACTGTACTTGACCAATGTCTTGAACGCGATATATAGTATACATATTATAATATTAATATAATTATATATATATATATATATATATATACTCTCTAAATATAATAGATAATATATATATATATATTATATATATATATTTATATATATATATATATATATAATATATATATATTAAAATATATATATATATAATAATATATATATTATTATATTATACTATATAGATATATATATGTATTAAAATATTATATATAATATATATTATATATTATATATAGATATGTATATATATATTATATAAATATTTTATAAATTATATAAATTAATATATCATATATATAATTATATATAAAATAATATATATCTCGAAAACTACGATAACTGTACATTTATCAGTATTGATTTTCTTTTGTCGCGTTTTGATTAATATGCCAATTTTATTAGTTTTTAATATTATATTATGGACATATTCTGTAGGAATCTGTAAAATCCGATACATGTATTATATAAACCTATTGGTATTTGTATTGGTTCATTTATATATATATATATATAATATTATATAAATATATATATATAATATATAATATATAATATATATTAATATTATATGATAATATAAATTTAAATATATGTATGTA